>JAODUD010000134.1:7510648-7535409 GCA_026784285.1 Stomatorhinus walkeri
GGGGGGATTTGTGTCTGAAAGTTGCAGCAGAGACCATGGGGATGACGACCGCTGGCCAGCATGTGCGCCGATGAGAACGCAAGGCTTCAGCATGAAACTGGAGCTTCTTCACGGACCTTCCTGAAGGATACCCCATCCCAAAGGCTGACGCAAGGGATTGAATAACATCACACCACCCCTCACCATGACCTTAACGCTTATATCAATTTTCTGTAACCACTTATCCGATTAGGGCCGTAATGATCCGTATCCTATCCGGGCATAAGGGTTACTACATGTCACCGGCCCATCAAGGGCCATGTGTCCACACCACGCGGGGTGAATCATCCACATACTAGTGAAAATTTGCAGCTTGTTAAGTCCTATGTAACACAGCGTCCAGCAGGATGAACACAGGACTTCAAAATTCAGATTAATGATAGCTCAGATGATGCCAGATCAGGACCAAAATGACGATGTACAAATGTGATTAATATTAAAGCATTGGTTTATATTAGTAGTATGCCATCCAGTTATAAGAGGCATGTGAGATTCCCATCTCATGACCATGAATTTAAATGTTAGCAGTCAAGACATAATTAGTTTAAGTAAGATATGGGTAGACTCGAAATACACCAGATTTACTTTCCGAAAATGTCTGTTTATGAATTGAAGGAATAGATTATTTAACATATTTGTCCTTGTGGATTAGAACGTGTGTAATTCTTGTAGTCCCTTTAATTAGTTGCTAAGGTGCTCACGTAGATAAACGGTCCACATACAGGTCCTCTCAACTCAGGACTGAGATAGTCCTACTTCCCATATCAAGAGGCAAACATGGGATGCTATATGCAAAATGTCCATTAGAGGGTGCTAGTTTGCTACGACGCGTGTCTCCGCTGCGCAAAACTGGAGTGTAACTTTCTCTCCGAAGGCAATTAAATATGTCTCCAGAACATTTAAGCTGAAATTCCCTAGTTTGGTTAAGGTAGTCAAATGTTGGCTCAAAATACATTTCGCCCAGAGGTACACAACAGTCTGTTAGAAGCAGTGATGCCAGCTTGTGTGTGTATACGCTGATTAGTTATAACTGGACCATGGAACAATAGAAGAAGGTGGCCTGTTACATCACGTGGATGGCAGGGGGCATTTACCTGGGGAAGAGATTGTACTAGGATGCACTATATGAAGAAGGTTAGCTAAGCAGTGAGATGCTCTGGTCAATGTTCTACTGGGAAAGCTTGGGTCCAGGCATTCATATGAATGTTACTTTGACATTTACCACTTACCTAAATATTGTTGTGGACCAGGTTCACCCCTTCATGCCAGCAGTATCCCCCAGTGGCAGTGGTGTCCCTCAGCAGGATAATGTTCCCTGCCACTCTGCAAAAAATTGTACAGGCACAGTTTGAGGAACATGAAAAAGAGTTCAAGGTGTCAACTTGCCCTCCAGGTTCGCCAAATCTCAATCTGATTGAGCATTGGTGGGTTGTGCTGGACAAACAAGTCCAATCCATGGAGGTCCCATCTCACAATTTACAGGACTTAAAGGATCTGCTGCTAATGTCTGAAGGTGCTAAGGGCACCTTCAGAGGTCTTGGGAGTCCATGTTTTGATGGGTCAGAGCTGTTCTGGTGGCACAATATTAGGCAGGTGGTTTCAATGTTTGCATGCACTCCAAAGCCTTTGATGAAAATGGACCATGATACATTTCATTCATAGGTTATCACCAGATCCCATCTTCAGTCTCCATATGCATGTGAGACAATAAAACAAATCTCAAGAAAGCACAAGACTTTCATAAAACCAGAGAATTACATAAACGCTGGGCTTGGCTTGTAAAATATGTTACCAGTAGCCATAATGCAGAATCATCATGCCCCTCTATGCCTCCATCTGGTTAATGCATGTAAAATATAGAAAATGGAGCAGTGAGGAGTCGCAGGGCAGAGATATACGACCGAAAGTTTTGTTGAGAAATGGATTGTTTGAGGGGCTGCGGGTCCTTATACAGTACGTAGGATCCACAAGGCAGGGTTCTTAACCTGAGTCCTGCTGAGTAAATGTGTAAAAAAAAAGAACAGTTGCTTGGAAACAAAATACAGAAACACGTGCACAGTTGCTGTCATTCCAGTTTCAGCTCCACTCGTGATTATATGACCAAGAACAGCAATCACATGGTGCACGTGCCGTGTTGTGATACCTTTCGGTCAAGTGATATCCTACAGAAATGTGTCAGCTTGTCACAAAATTGCACGCACATGTTATGGAGCATAAGTGAAAGGGGACTGAGAGTGAGTACACGGGGCGGCCGATCTCAACAAACAGGACGCACTGCAGGAATCAGGAGTTTTCAGACCAGTGATCTCTGAGTACTGACCCAGTAAGCCTACCCCACTGTTACACCTGGGGCCGAACCTGCCACACGCGCTCCTCCACGTCCTCATTACTGGCCCGGTGGGGATAGGAGAGCTCACACCAGGAGCTGCTGCAGACTCGGTTCAGAACAGATACCCTGGCCATCATTAACGCTCAAGTGCTCAACACCCCATTTTTTAATGTAAGTTACCATGACAATAAAAGCATTCTAATTCACCACTCTAGGTTCTCCATCTTCCACTAATGGTTAAAATAAGTATTCCTTGACAGGTACACCTCCCCCATAACCCTACTGGGACACAAAACCAGAAGCTACATCAAGTCAGGTCAGGTTGGGCAACATGCACAGGTACAGTGTCCGTCAGGATCCCGGTCCAGTCCCACCCCCCCGAAATGGCCGTCTACCTGCCACACCCTGGTGTTACATGGGCGTCCCCTTGGCCTGGTCCAGCTGCTTGGGTCCTTAGCAATCACAAAGCCGTAACCGATGCAGGTGATGTGTCTTATTCAGGACTCCCTGAGCAACTGCTCGTTTGACACTGAGTGAAACCAGTGGTACCCAATGGATTCTCCCAAGAGACACAGTACCACAGGATTCTAGTCTTTGTCTCAGGTCCATGGGTCAGAGCTGCTCCATTTTCTATATTCTACATGCATTAACCAGATGGAGGCGCAGAGGGGTCATGATGACTCTATATTATGGCTACTGGTAACATATTTTACAAGCCAAGCCCAGCGTTTATGTAGCCATACGTCAAATCAGGGAGCACCAGGACTCTAAAGCCTTAGACCTCCATCCTCTTACATAGATATCGGGAGAGTCACATGCCCTTTTCAAGCAACCTCATGATCTTGTGCTTGTTTTCCCCCATTGGCTGTTCCCAGAAAAAGTACAGAAAGAGAGCAAGTTTGCTGGTGCTGTTTATCGTAAGGGGAAATAATTTAGCCTGCCGCACATGTAACAGTGATTACATGAGGGTCACCTCACATTTAAACAGGGTCACGTATAACCCAACTAATTATGCACACTATTAAGCATGTCATTGCAAGTGACAGTGTAATTAATGGTTTTGAGAACTTGTGTTTTTTTCTGTGGTGCTTGTTAAAAAGTACTGCTTTTCTGTTAAAGTATTAAGGAAAATATTCTATGGCATATGGAAAAACGTTTTGTCAACTCATTTAAAGGACCCTGCGCTTAGATGACTTGGAACGGACCCCATGGCACGTTCCCCTGCTGAAAACAGCCTCTCGACAGCCAGAACGTAGGGTGATGCTTGTTACGGCGTCGCGTGACGCAGGCAGGAATAAGGTGACGGTCCATTGACAGCTCCAAGACAAAGGGGTTTATTGAAACAAAACAGATCACACAAATCAAAAGGGCAGGGAACCGGCAAGGGGACAGGACTTCAACACACTGTAACAAAATCCGAATAACACTGGAGAACAGAGCAGGCACTTATATGCACATAGAATACTGGAGCAAACAAGGAGCAGGTGTAAGACATAATCAATTAACCAATCAAAAAGAGCACAAAAGCAACAAGAAACAGGCGTAAGCAGTAACACTGAATAAACACAGAACTAAGAGACATAGAAAACACTGAAACTAGGAACACTGAACATACACTGGGACTTATATACACTAGGAAACTTAACTTGAAACAAAAAAAGCACGCAGGGAAAACCTAAAACCAAGGGAACCAAAATAGAACATAACAAACATGGGGGAAACAGGAACCCGGATAAATACTAACAAAGAGTCGAAGCTATCCAGAGGCCAGCCTCACACTCAAGATCAGCAGCTATGCCGTCTCTGAGACGCACACTCAGCCCACTGCGCTACGCAGTAATCTGGGGGGGACACAGTAGAGGCTTAGGGGGCAAGGGACAGGGGAGAGGATAGGATGGCCAACTGAGCTGAATGGGGAGGATACTGCAGGACTGGATCAGGAAGGAGCGTAGGGAACTGGGTCTGAATGGCTGACATGACTGGGAGACAGAACCGATTGGGCCTTGTACTGGAGCTCCGCCTACTTCATAGACAGCGCAGGTGCTTGGGGTCTTGGATGGAGGCAGGAACACGGAATGTGGGACTCAAGGCCCAGTCCAGGGGGTCCCACTCTTAAATGGTCTGGAGAGGCATCCTCTAAATCCCCTACACTTCCTGGCTTGGACGGGCACTGACCCTGACAGATGCTCACCATTAGGTAAACATAGTACATGGTCGCAGGTTCTCTAATTATGTTACAATGTTTCTGCTGGGCCAGTCTTGTGGGGGTGGGTCTTTGTTCACCAACACTGGCATTATGAACGCGATTGGCAAAAAGGACTACCCCCCCCCCCCCCGGGCAGCGCCTGCTTGATAGCAAATTCCTGTGCTGATTTATGTTACCAGTCCACCCATGCATATTGTTAACTGACTTACTCCCCTGGTCTTATTTTGAACAGCATCACCGGTTCACATAAAGGAACAAATCTATGAAAAAGTAGTTTGGCAAAAAATACTATACTTTTTTGTCTAGATCTGTTCTTTCACAAAATTGACAAAGAGTAACATGCTTGGAGTAAAATTAGATCAGTCCATCCATCCATCCATAGCTAATATCTGCTTATGCAATGAACTGATGTAAAGCATAAGGTAGAGGATGACGCCAGTCAGCCACAGGGCAGAAAATTAGCTGTTCCTGTTCCAGCAATTTTAGGTTGACCTGGACACCCATGTGGTCCCAACAAAAAAAACACAGGTTTAGGGTGGGAGTGGATGTGTCACGGTTTAGCGATGTTCATGCCATCGAGGCCAATGGGACTATGCCATCAATGCCTATGCGGTAAATAATGCCGCTATAGTACATGTTTAGCAATGCGCTAAAATTCTATAAGCAAAAGAAACCTGATGGCTTAATATGTTAAGTACATTATTTAACTTTAATTCAATGTTAATGTTGAATTCACTTTTCTGTTTGAAATTTTTCCAAACATTCACAGGATACATACAAATATACAGGTGTTCCTCTACTTACGAATGAGATACATTCCGAACGGCCGTTCGTAACTTGAAATGTTCATAAGTTGTTATTAAACACCATTTTAAGAGTATATGCAAGTACTAAGAATTGGGATGCTGGGAGTCCGCACGCTACGTTGCTGCGTGGCAGGATTAGAAGCCAGAAGTCATACTAGCGGAAATTGGCGTGCAGAAAAAAAGGATAATGCAGACAGGAAATGAGACAGGAAATTTGGACTTACTGTGCTTTTCGTTCGTATTTCTGAAAGTTCGTAAGTTGAAAGTAGAGCAGTGTCTGTATAGGAATTCTCTGATTGTCACATATCCTTTCCTGTTCTCCTTGGGATCAGAGCACAGGGTCAACCATATACCCATGGGTCTTTGTAGAAGGACCCAGGATTGATATGGCTCTTTTATCTATGGGATTTAAACTGTTGACCTTTCCAAACACAGAACCACCACTGGCAGCAGCAGATTTAGAAAGTCACTGTTGCAATATGACACACAGGATGGCAAAGAAATCCAGTATGGGGGAATTATGGGGGAACACCTTACAGCTTCAAGAAACTGTGAGTAAATATGCAAATGAGCATATTAGCACCTCTTACCATACTGCTGATTGGACAGATCGTGGTGACATCATCTTAGGGAAACCTAGGTTAGGGAAGCTTCTAATGGTGACACAGTGTGCAGTATGTCAGACACAACTAGGTACTGAAAAAAACCTGAGAGATTTCCTTATCTCAAGAAAGCAGATGGTTTTCGTCTTCAAAAATCAGTCTCAAGTGGACTCTGCTAGTATCTGATGGCCAACACTAAGCCAAAACTGTTTGAAGAAAATGGTGGAGGTAAATGGGAATATCATTAGTAGTTTTTGATAGTATATAATGGTATAGATGTCAACTAAAATGTAACTTAAAATTAAATTAAAAGATATTACATAGTGGAATTATAAATACAAAGCTACATCTACAGATATGACATAAATAAGAGTCTAATGCATATAGTTCATTATAAAACAATTCTATATAAAGGCTTTAATGTGTGTGTGTTGTCAGGAATATATTCTGTTAAAATTGTTATCTTTCACTTATTCAGATATTCCACTCTTCTGATCATTTATAGCACCCTTCTGCTGAATCTCATCTCATGGATGGCAAAAGAAAATATACATCTTCATTCTGTCATTTCATTGCCTGCATATGGGAAATCTAATGTTGATGGTTGGGATGCGAACCATGGACCCTTGACCTTCATGACAACAAGCGTTCATTGGCAAAATAGTCTCTCCGTTGATTACTTTGCAGTTACACTAGTCTGGGCAGGTCATTCCTGGTGCTCAAATTCTTAGTAAGAGTTTCTAAACACCACTACTGCTGCAACAGAACTTAGTAACTAAACAACAAAAGACAGTAATTATTTTTCTAAGGAAAATTATAACGTTTTTTGGGTTTATTTCAAAATGAAACATTAAATGAGTATCAAAGGGATGCAGATGAAAGTAATTTGTGGGGCGGCTTCACAGCTGAACTGTCGCAATGTCTTGGTGGATTAGGATGACCGAAAAAAATCTGTATGATCTATTCCACTGCAATTGATTTTATACAAATGTTATTAAACGTTGACGTAAACCATATTAATATGGGAGCAGGATCAACAAAAACAAAAAGGAATGAAAATTTTAAAAATATTTTCAACCGTGTTCATAGTTGAGCATGGAGTAGAATTTTGTTACTGACATGCTATACTATTCAATTAGATATAATTGACAATTGTCTGAAAATCCAGACCAGTCGTTCGTAATGAAAAAAGCACAAGCATAACCCATTAGATCATTCACAGGTAGATTCAGCAAAATGAAAAAGGCAACCAAGCAGTTTCCTATGACCTGCTACAGGAAGTTGTAAGTCTGTGCTATCGAGGCTGCTTCAGTCACAGGCCTTTCCATATGCTAATGGGTAAACACTAGCACATTTCCTCCAAACTCAGATCCAAGACCTTTTGATATGCGATCAGTAGAAAGGCAAAGCGATGAAAGTCCGAATGTTGTGAATAAACTACCTGGAAATCTTCTTCCTTGGTCCTTAACTAGCCCCATATGTCTTAATGGCGAGCACACGTGGCATTGGTAAGGGTGTAGTAGGAGTTCAGGGTTGCTCAACGTTTTCTCAGCAGTGTAACCGTGTTACACAGCAAATAGATTTCTATCGTGAGTTTCTTCAGTTACCAAAATCATAAGGATCATGCAAAATTGTCAAATTTGGATCAAACGTTACCTTAATTTATTTGCAGCAATATTTACTTGATCTTGATTATATGGTTCATGTATTCCCTTAACGCCACAAGTCAAAGTATCGTTTAAATAAGCCAGTTCTGTAATTTTCCTCATTTGTTCTTTATGCTTTTAGAACTATTGGTTGTTTGAAGAAACTGATGACGCCAGGCAGATGCTAATTAGCAAGAGGCTTGACTCTAACAAAGACACAAAAACCAATAAGCTAAGTCACAGTTTAGCTTGATGTTGACCTGCATACCAAGCCTCTGCCATTTGCTTATTTTTATTTAGTGTGAGCCAAGCCGCTCGTGATTGTTTATGGTCGAACGATGTGCTTGCTCTGTGATTAAAGTCCTCCGTCCCAAGTGTAAGCTTTCGAAACATTTGTGCTGCAGTTTCCCTCTCATTACAGCAGCAAATTTCTGCATTTCTTTTTTTTTTTCGACAGTACACAAGGTTTTTGGCATATCTTTTACACAACTGGCACCGGCGCGGTCGAAAGCCACTGAGTGCTCACCGCCGTGGGAACAGCCACAGGGAAAGCGTGACATAGCAAAGGCTTCGCTGCGCTTCAGCTGGTTTATGACGTCCTGCCCACTCTCAAGTCTTGCCCTACTGGGACCGAGCCCTTCCTTGTCCACTGTGGTCAGAAGACTTTTGCTGGTTGGCAAATTTTTTAGTCTACTGACAGGAACCAGTTGCCTTTGGCCTGGCAAGGCATGACTTGTAAGAATGTACTCAATGATCCCATCTCCCACACAAACTGTCCTGCACATTGTTCCAGTGCTCTATGAGGGATATGGACGTCATAGTTGGCGTGGTGGGGGGGGGGACATGATATGGGGGGCACCAATGAAAGGCCACTCTGTGTTGCAATTCCAGGCTCCCACACTGGCATTTCTCTCTCACCCTCAGCAGTAAGGCTCATTGAAACCTGGCAAAACTCTTGGATGATCTGGACTACAATTTTCAATTACTGTTCCTAGGCCCTCACTTAATGACAGGTTGTCAGTGCTGTAAAGCTTGACCAGTCTCCATCAGGGCTCCTGGAATGGTTCTCCAGTCAATAGACAATTGGGTAACATTACATGTCTCTCCTTGTGTTAGAGAACCTTGCAAAATATGTTTGTATGAACTACTCTAATACAGTATCCTGTGCCTAAAATATCACACCACATGCATATTTTTAGAATCCCTTAAAGACACATTATATCAGATCAAATCACTCTTTAAGGTTGTTTTTTGCAGAAATAGTTCAGGAACACTTTGTGTTGTCAATCAGCAGTCCCCGTAATGGTGACAGGCTCTAAAACCGATGATACGTGGGGTCCTCTGTGCCCCGTCACTGTCAGCGGTGCTGTCAAGCTCGAGTAGTGCAGCACCAGAGCACTAAACAGAAGGGATTCTGGGAAAAGAATGACTTTTCTCTGTCCCCCAGGTCACTGTCTCTCAGGCCCCAGTTTTATATGTCTGACAGGAACATTTTGGCCCGGCGCCGAGGTGATTTGCGCATGAAATGAACACCCCGTAGCTAGTGACGGTGAAGCCGAAGACGTCTCCCCCCCCACCCCGAATCCCAAGGCTGTGCTTTTTTTGGGGCGCAGAAGTTGGAACGAGCAGAAGAGTGTAGCTGTTACACAAAGGTGGGATAAGCATGCTGCTCTGTTCTTCTGAGTTTTCTAGCTGTCGTTGATGGCCAAGCTTCTTGACTTGTTTTCAACTCGGTCATCTTGGTCTTCGGCAGAAAATATTCAAGGCCAAAAAACACAAATCTCTAGGACAAACGTTTGGGTCCTGCCCTTGGCACTTTTGTGATTAACAACATGACTTTTCTTTACAAGGAATTAACTGAAATGCATCTTGAAATATGCATACATTTTATAACCTGTTTCACAGGCTGCCTCAGTCGTACGTAAGATTAAATTGAGGACCACTTAATTAAATGCGATACTAACGGCTAATCGGGTGACGTAAATGTTTTTTTAGCATGCTATTACGACGACGGCAAATGCCAGGAACATCATACAGCACTGGATCTACACCATCGTGTACCCAAACCCACTATGTGTAGCCCTGTAGTAGCGAACATGTACAGCAGAAAAAAGAATGTTGCATCTCTTTTTTTCAGTTGCTAAAGAATCGGAACTCTGTCATGTGACAATACTAGTGCCACTTGATATGCATCTTTGTGGGTTCCCAGGAAACACTCGTCAGGCCGTACATGGGAAAGAAAATGCAGAATGTTTTCTTTTTGCCCTTTTAATGATAGTTTAGCTCAACCGGTCTACTTATATCAAACCATGCCAACAAAAGAAGAGGGATCTTATTTTAGGGGTAGCCGAATTTAACATGAACGTCTGGAGAAATCCAATAGCATCAGTAATCCAATACACATGACGAAGGGAAAACGTGGGCTTATCCGGCGGGCCGCGCTGATCAGCTTCGCTGGACGGGTGGGTGGCTGGCCGGGACGTTATCGAAGCTGACTCAGCGTGTTGCGGCACAGCCGGGCCGCCTCATTAAGGCTAAAACAAGAGCCCAGACGGACATTGCCGTGGAGACACATATCCTGGCCGTCCCTCGTATCTTTGGCTGTCGCCGTAGCAATAAAAAAAGAACGGGACCCTTTCAGGCTGCTCTGAACTGCTGGATGTTACGTGAAAAGGCTTGGTCGGTCATGTACAGACACCCAAATGTAGATCGAAGAAACGCAGGGGAAGTCAGCAGTACAGCTGAAAATGGCCATCACTGTATGTTTCATAGGTTAAGGGGACTTCTATTGTGTTTCTTGGGATAACAGTAAACAGAAAGAAGAGGGCCTATGGTTGGGAATCATGGAAGATCTCACTGGTCTGTTCAGGAGGGCTGTGTGAGTCCTGAACGTCCTGCTTGGAACCACAGGGCAATGGGCTTCATCATCTGATTTCACCCTGCCCCTGGACCCCCGAAGCCCCCCCATCTTACAGCTGTAAATTTGCATATTGACTTAAATACTGCAGCAGGGCTAGGGTGGGATGGGGAGTGAAGAGCACCCAACTAGAGTGCTTTAGCGTGGAGTGTAAGGAGGTCTGCTCTCAATTGTGTCTGATCAATAATCACCACACAAACTCATCTCTGCACACGACAATCATTCCCAGTCGCCAGAGGCACCACCATAAACTTTACAGTGGCAATTTGTCATATATATTACAAAGTATTGTAAGTTTTGTGTGGTTCTTTTTCCAAATTGATGGTTTTCAGCTGGAAAATTTTGGGTGAATTAGATCAGACTTTGCACCTAAACAGAACATATGACTGTGTAGCACTGATAACAGTGATATAAAAAACACTTATATAATCACTGTGGGTAAATGCGTCATGCATTTGGCTATTATAAATGTCACATGACTTTGCCGTCACGGAAATGGGCCACGCTGGCCTGCGTCTCCTTTTCCTGCCGACCCTTTTGGCTTCTCTTCTCCTTCTCACCTGCTTTGACTGTTTCCGCTTGATCCGTGGGACGGCACCTGCCTGGTCAAACCAGCAACCCGAACAGAATCGGGAGTCTGAGGTTCTGCGTTTGGGTCACATTCATGGTCTGCGGAGTCCTACTCCGAGCGAACGGGCTTCGCGTCGCGCTGAAACACCAGATACACGGGAAGTTTGAACTTTTACATGTGGTAGTAAAAGCAAAAACACTTTCCTCATTCGTAAAACGTGTTTATGAGACAATTGCCATTAAGCATTTTACAAAACCCCTATTTATCAGCATCCTTTCAGGATGAAACTTTGTAGTGCATCACAGATTGTATAGACAGCAGGGTGCAGCTTTCAGGGGTTTCCTTTGATATGGCGGGCAGGGAATCCCTCTGGGGTGCTGGGGGTTCCTCCTGGAACATTGAGCTCCAATCCCAGATCAAAGCCAGGAAAGGACCCACGGGGGCTCGTCGCCAAGCCACGTGGATAGCCAAGTAGATTCGTAAAAGATCACCGACCATGGAGGTAAGTGAGGCAAAGCGGAAGAGTGGAGGCAGCCTGGAACATCTGGAGAACATCTGCTCTGGGGGAGGGAGGGGGGGGTCACTGGCCTATCCCTCCCCCAATCATGCTCAGCCACTGGCAGCCCTCGCCCCTCTGCCACCTCAGTGTGCATTAGACTCAACGTTATTTAATTTATGCCAGCCAAAATCTTACACTAGCAGGAATGTCTTAATCCTGCTAGTGTAAGATTTTGGCTTTACATTAACACTAAGTGCCTGCTTTTCAGAAACAGGATGCACAGAGATCTATGAATATCACCTCTCTTTACTGGCTAGCCTTTCGGTGTGCATGTAATGGCTCGTCGCAGGAGAAACAGCAAAAAAACGTTGCAACGGGAAAAAAAAATCACCCTATTCTCCTGAAAATCATGAAATGCTGAGTAAACGTGACATCTGTTTCTGTGTGTGTGACTAAGTGTTTTTTTTTTCCACCTCCGGGTTTTGAGCGTCAGAGTTGGACCCCCCGTTGCGGTTCAATCCTTGAGTGGATTATGGTGGGGATTCTCCCGGGGGGGACGACCACCCCTCCCCTGCATCTCTCTCACCACAGGCAACAGAGGCAGCTGTCATGGCAGCTCAGGAAAGGCCTCCCTGATCCTCTGCCTGGCTCCATGTCCCTGTATTTACCGCCTCTGACAGTCTTCTGTGGCTTTTTAACCTAATACATTAATAAGACGAAGGAGAAAAACT
Organism: Stomatorhinus walkeri; assembly: GCA_026784285.1. Taxonomy (NCBI): domain Eukaryota; kingdom Metazoa; phylum Chordata; class Actinopteri; order Osteoglossiformes; family Mormyridae; genus Stomatorhinus; species Stomatorhinus walkeri. Next base: position 7,522,995 of record JAODUD010000134.1, read on the forward strand.
CATTCTGTTAACTAGTAAGGTAATGATACATAAAACTGGGGCTAGCTGGATTAACTGCCTGCTCAAGTATCGATGCTAAGCTAATGATAGCAGCCTTTCAAGTCTGTTAGCTACACTGCTGTTTACTCCCGACGTACAAGCGGGTCATCTTTTCATTCCCATAGCTGCCGCTGCGTTGAACGATATCTTCCTTCACTGGTGGATATGGAGACAGGCTTTACCCGTAAGTAGCAGAGGGCATATGTCGGTGTGGGTGCATTAAGGCGTCACCACTTTGAAGGATGCCAGGCATCTCTTCAGGAATCGAGTGTTCCTGAAACATTAGAGGCTGAGATTGATGATTCAAGTGTTAAAGTACAGTGCATGTATATTTGAAAACTCTAAATGATAGCACAATATCCCAGTGTTGTTCCTTTCATCCATGGTGGTCCAGGAAGGAAAGGTAAACAATCCATACAGTCCTATAGGAGTAGTTCTAATAAGCTTAGTTAGAGAGGGACTCTCCTCAGTCCTGGAATTTATTTACACTCAGTTTCACCATTGTTACAAAGCATTACTAGTAGGCTTTTAAATATTATGGCTGTGGTAAACTGAGAGTTTCCCAAAACGGGAACCAGGAACTTTTCATTCTGCTTCTGCTACAAGGTCCATGGATCTTTCTAGTAATTTCCATCTGGCCATTCTCATTGCAGAGAACTTTTTGTTTGTCATATCAGAGCTGATTATTGATGAGCCACTGCTAAGCACTCCGTCTTTCTCGCATACTGGCTTGGAGGCACTGCGTACGCTGCCTGGGAGGCACTGCAAGACGGACGGACTATTGAGAAAAGGCCTGCCGGCGTCTGGAAGCAACCCGAAACCAAAGGGCGTCTGATGCAGCTACGCACCGAATGGGCCGATGATGAACGAGTCTCGGGGGTGATGCCGGACTCCCTCACTACAGCCCGACGTGACGTTTTAGCCACGCCGCTGGCAGCGAAACCTTCTCCTTAATAAGTGACCAAGATCGATCGTTTATCCATCACCCGCCTGACCCACAAATAGCGTGAAATCTATGGAAAAATCTAAGCAGGGAGACATGAATTGAAGTTGGATCCCAGCGTGAAGCTGGGAGGCCCGTCAGCTCCCAGTACGTCCCGTCCTGCGGCTCCAGCTCAAGGCCTCTGAAGCTCGTCCATAATCAATTTCCCACCACTCTCCATCATGCGGGGGTAGACACTCTTCCATGGTGCCTAAGACCAAAGTCCAACAGGCGCAATGGCTGCATCACCGTAAAGACCCGCGACTCTGTAACAAATTGCCGCTCCAGCTCTGGTTACAGTCAGCCTGCAGTACTTTCGTGTGAACGCCATGCTGTCTGCCAACTGAAACGCCACTAGCATGACAGATGACTGAAAATCACATGTGAGAGATGAGGGTCTTTTCATTTAAAGTGGATTCAGCGCAAAATGTTAATATTAAACCAATATGTCATATTGCATATAAAAAAACACATCATGAAATAAGAAAATCTAAATTTCAAATAAAATAAAATATCCTTGATAAAAGTTGTCCCCCAACAAACTGTCACCAGTAATCTAAAAAGTTATCATTCTCATTTAAACAAGTAAGCTATGCAAACTCATGTAGAATGTCATGTTACAATGATCAGAAGTGACTAATGCAAACATAAACAACAAATTTGTAAAATATGTGACACAGGGTTTCTGCATGCGAAAGTCATGGTCGCCACTTCAAACGGAGCATCTGATTAAATCTTCACTATGACTCTCTGTGCTCTTCAGGATTCACTTCTACTGTTCCTACCCACTCTCCAGCAGAATGGTTTTCCACCATCCAGTTGTTCAATGTGGTCAGAATGACTGAGTGACCGTACCTCAGTAGTACAATGGAGTTTACTGGAACTCCAGTGCTTGTCTACCTAGTTAATGAGCTAACTATAATGCCAGCAATTTTCCTGATTCAGTTTTGAGTAGCAGAGCTTGTCAGAAGACATCACAGTAACAGGCCACTCTTAATTAGCGCACCGAAAGGCCACCGTTAATTTGGTCCTCTGATGTTCCTAGTAATGAAGTATTAACCTGTTTAAAAACTTAGGGCTAATCCCTTTTATTTAACTTAAAAAATTCTTGACTTGAATCAGAAAAAGTGGAAACATGTTGCTCTATGGTTTCAGGAAAATCAGTAACTCTTTCTGCAGTTTCTTTTTCTCAGAAAATATTTTTTTTAAATTCATCTGAAAGATATTATTCCAAATCACATTTGGTTATGATGAGGTTTTTTTATTTATTTTTTTTGGTCATTCGTAAGCCCCAAAGGTTTTATCCTAATGGGAATCATAAAACCTTTGCTCATGAAAATCAGATCATACAACATTTGTTGTGGATTTGGGTAACTCTGCTCAGTATTATTCAACATTGCTGTGAAGTCATAAATATTATACAAGTACGGTGTGTATATAGATAGCTTATATGTGTGTGTGTGTGTGTGAGTGATATGTGTGTGTTTTTGTTTGTCTGCATGTGTGTGCTATATGGGTGTGTGTGTGTGTGATATACATCCATCCATCCATCCATCTTCTATACCCGCTTATCCTACTGGGTCGCGGGGGGTCCGGAGCCCACCCGGAAGCAACGGGCACGAGGCAGGGAACAACCCTGGACAGGGGGCCAGCCCATCGCAGTGTGATATACATATATATATGATTTGTTTTTAAGATTCCAATACAATTAAATACCATTAAAATCTTCAAAATATTAGTAAGGTCCATTGTCAGATAATCAATCATTGTGCTTAATTATTATTAGTTTTTGAAATCAAAAGCTGCTGTGCAGCATTTCATGCTGTCACTTTGTCCCAGGCTGTGTGTGCTGGGGGGGTTGGGGGGGGAGGGCTGGTGGCTGGCTAAGTCAGCACCCCCCCTGAGAAGATGGCATCCAGGGCAGCCGCCCATGTCACCTATAGGATGGACCGGCCTTGGCTGCACCATGGCTGCCAAGTAAGAATTCTGGCAGGTCGGCTTGCAGTCCTGCTTTAGGGAGCACGACCGGGAATCTGTTTCTTGAGGGGCTCCTCACAAGTGACCGTGCTGAGGGTGGATTTCGCAACATATCTGGCACCCGGTCAAAATCTGCACGCAGATCAGCGTTAATCTTTCCCCTTTCTTTTTTATGCAATGCCTTTCCTTCATCTCCCATAAACAGATGTATAGATAGACTGCACGGCCCTGCACGGCCTGCGGTTTGCATCCGGTCGGACGCAAATCCTATTATGTTTGTTCTGCCTAATTTGTCACTTTAATTATTCCAGCAGAAGCGGCTTGGGAGGAAGCCCGAAGCACTATGGGAAACACAGCGGGGAGGTCACTTAGCATCACGCTGCTCTGTGAAGCACCGTCACACACCTCTATACTCACTTCAGCGGCCTGTAACCAAAGCCTCGCTAACAATGGTTTTCGGGCAAGATTAGAGGTACAAAAACACCCCCCCCCCAAGTGTTTTTAATAATTGCTGACTTCAGCTTGTCTCTTCTGCACAGTTACCACTTCTGATTTTATATTTTATATAGTATATTTTGTTTCGTGGTCGTCTATCCTTAAAACCAGTATTGGAGAACATGCGGCGTTCATTACAATAACTAAACATCACTTTAATTTAACAAAAGATTACGATTCAATATTAATTGCAAAGAAATGTGCTGCTCCAGCCATGACACTAAGTGCATGAACAGTCACTGAAAATAAATGGGTGGCTGTTGGATTTAGCTTTGGACTAATGAGTGATGAGTGCTTTGTTGATGCGAGAGTTTGGACAGTGTTAACACTAGAGTTCCTGCATAAAATTCTGATACAACTGTTTTTAAAGGTTATGCAAGAAACTCGTTGATGTAATATTTAGTTGAAAAGCAGTTGGCACAGTGTCTTAGGCATTCGGGTTCTGGATGCAACTAAAACTATATGTGTCCTGTGAACCAACAGGACAGTAATGGCATGAGGAAGCAGTCTGGTGCACCGTTTTGTTACCATGAGGATCGATCCCGCAACTCGATGAAACACAAGCTTGGAGGAATTCCCGTGTTCTAGCTTTTTATTGCGTTAGCTTGGTGGATTCAAGGAGATGGTTGCACCATTGGTGCAGTCTCTTGGTCTTTTTGTTTGTTGAATTGCATCAAGTTATTGGGGCTTTGAGATTTTCCATTGTTTCAATCCTCTGGTCTTAAAGGGGCCATAGACCGATTTTGTGTTTGTTTTTTTGGATGATAAATCCTTCTGTTTGATGTAGAACTGCTGTCCAGCACCTTTCTCTTGCCTTGTGGTGGACCTTTGGCCCATACCTTCTATCCATTCCTGACAGCTGCTGCTACCTGTGCTGCTCATTTGCCCTTAATGTGTAATCATGTGCCTGGATACGTGCCTTATGATGGCAGTAAACACACAGTATGACGTCCTAGGATATTGGCTTGGGATTCCTTCCAATGTAAACTGCTGTTATGCTGAACCATAAAGGGAAAAGGCAATAAAACGTCAAACGGCGTGTAAAATACTGATAGCAGACAAGACAAGTGCTAATCACTACAATGATGCCCCACAAATTTTGGCAAAATGTAGATGTTTCATTAACATGATAAAGCAAATAAAGGCATGTGATAATAATGATTGAAATTAGGTATCTTTGGCGGCCTAGTGGATAGCAGTGATGCCTCACACCCCCTGCGTTGCTGCATCTAGAGTTTGAATGTTCTATCCTAGCATTGTGCCCCGTGGGAGAGATACCACCCTGAGATACCACCCTGCCAGATTCGTCCGTAAACAGATTCTATAATGCAAGCCTGCTGAGACTGTGGTTTACATTTAATGGTACATTTACAGTGTTTTACAGCATGTAAACATGTGTCATAGCAAGGTGTCATGAACGGGAAAATCAGGAAGATTCCAAGGCTCCCGAGTGACAGGGGTCCTAAATTTGTAACCCAATATAATGGAGGCCCGATATGATCTGCCCAAAATCTCTAGCGGTGCCCCTGTGTCGTGTTACTATGAATGCCGTGATCATGGGTATGGTAAAGATCTCACCCAGGAATTGAGTTTGCTATCATATTCTCTTCAAAGAACCATCAGCAGCTCCCTGCTGGCTGGACATGGAGCTCTTTTACTGCCAGCACCATACGAGCGACACTCCCAGTACAGAGCAGGTCTGACATGGCGGCACACCCATGCAGACATGGTGAACATATCTTACCGTGCTTTGCCATGGCTGCAAAGAAGGAACCAAAGCTGAGCTTAATGTTTAATTACTAGGAGCATCAGAGGACCAAAGTTTTGGCTCCCAGGAGAAATATAGTAAAGCCTGAAACACAAAGTCACTATTACAATTATACCATCCATTGTACGATACAATGTAGCATCAATAGAATGAGTTGGACTTGGAGTTGCTTTTGAGGAAATACATTACAGCACACAGTTTGGAAAACCTGCAGCTACATGTATCTGTAAACAGCTGTTTTCATATAGAAGTGTTTCCTTTCAATGACTTGGAAACTAATATAGTTTCCATTGCCAATCAAACCGACTAAAACCAAAATAATGGATCTGAGACAGACTGCATGACTTCCATCCTGGTTTAATTGGATGTCACAAGTATGAGAGAATAAATCTGACCTAATATGAAATATTTAGAAAAGAGTCACCTTGACTAGTAACTTCACATGTCTCTGGTCTCCAGCTGTGGTTCATCACTTAATGGTAAATGACATTGATGCTAATGGATGAAATGAATGCTGTTCATTGTAGTTTTGATATATATTCATTGCATGTTACCCAACAATCCCTAAATATCAAGCCGAAAGGAATAAAATCCTGCTGAAAAGGTTATTTCAAGGCTGACTTAACATTTCTGTTACAAAAGAGGTCTTCCTCTGGAGTGGCATTAAGGGAACTTGCCAGAAAAAATTTCCCTTAAATATTACAATCATTTAGACTCATTGTAAATTCAATTAAGATCATAAAGAATACCATTTGTGGAAACTGAATAGCTTATTTTTTAAGTTGTATTTCAAGTCATATAAACATACATGTCATGATTACTATTGTGAGGCTGAATAATAATAACGAAAAAAAAAAAGATTTTTGTTGGCTGAATAGATAATGTTTGGCCTGCAGAAGAAAAATCCACAAAAAAGTGTTCCTCCCTCTGTAAAATCTAAAATGCATAGACATTTTCGCATGCGGAACGTGAGCCAGATAAAACACAATGTCCGTGGAGGAGGGTTTGCCAAGCTTGCTTTAATGAGCTGGCTTGGGTCTGGTCTGTCAGCTTGTTCGGTGGTTTCTGGATGGCGTTTGAGCCCTGCGTGTACTGGGTCCAGCCCGCTGGGATGACACTGCTAGGACTGCCAGACACAGCAGTAACATGTGACATACATGGTCACTCTATACTCCACTGCTGCAGCTGCATTTCAGTCTAATTCATTTTCCCATGAACAGCCCTCTCACTTTGAACACACTGGAATACGATACTGAGTTCCGGAATGTTATTTTGTCACAATTTAACTACTATATTAACAGAAAGCTGGTGACAGCCAGTTGCCAATCTTATAATCTATGCCCAGTTAAAGTGAGAACCTTTATAATTAATTTATTGTCACAATGTGTCAGACAGAGAAAAAGACAATGCTGTGACATAAATATACTCTGCAAATACATAAAAGATTTCAGTTTTATTTGTTCTGGAAAACACTCTGTTTTTCAGCTGCTATTCTACCCAATAACACGGACAGAGCCATTTCTTAACAATAACATCATATTATGAAGAATAATATTATAATTTTTCAGCACTTAGTGAGACTAATAAAACACAAACATATTATAGCCTTCAAGAAGCACTTCTGTGTTTACTTTAAGTTTTGTTTTTGTGACAATAACAAAGAGAGTAAAAATGGGAAAAAAGAATAATGGCCATTGTCCAACCATAAATGAAGTACATGTATCAAAGATTGTAGCGAGCTGTTTGACGCATTGGGGAGTGAGCGGGATCGTTGTTTCTTAGCAATGAAATAAACAGGCAAATTACTGTGCGACTCTGCACTGTTCCCCAGGCTGGCTTACTGTCTTCATCGAGCATCGTGAGGGAAACACCCTTCCCTTCACACACTGGCCACGGGCCCCAGGCCCGACTGTTGCCGTTTCCAAGGCGACTTGAGGATCTTGAGTAATGCAAGAGATCAGATGTTGGATGAGGCAACACTCATTGTTTAGCTTCTGGTTCATTCATCGCGGGTTGCATTTGAAACCGAGTTCCCTTTTTTCTCCTGCGCTATTTTTGCACTACTGTGAAGCAAGGTGAGCCTGCAAGGTGTACGGAAGTTCTTGGGTGACGGCTTTCGCTCCATCAGCTGCGAGGCATAGAAACACTATGGGTCAGTTTGCAAATCACGCACCCCGATTGCAAGAAGTCACAGATACAGGGGTATTACACTACTGGTCGGGTGGAATCGATCAATCTGAAAAGGTGAAGGAAGATGTGAAATAAATGACCCACTCAATAAGTAATGGGAAAAACTTGAAAAATAGAGAAAACAAAGAATTGTTCTGAAGCCTGGAAGTTAAATCCTGCAGCTTTATTTCCTCATCAAAACAAGTAATTACAGCATGATTAAGTGCAACGTAGCTAAAGGTAGACAGGGACGTCGCTCTTGTGTTTAAACCACCGTAAAATCTGCCCCGGGATTACTCACTTCCTAGGGTGTCCACTGGAGATCTGGTCTTCTGACTCATTTTCAGTCCTCTGACCCCTGGCATCAGGTCCAAATGATGCAGCCAAGAGTAAATAAACGTTAACAGAACTTGAGGAGAAGCTGTTTTCTTGTGCAGGGTGCCACAGCATGACACCCCCATGTCAAACCTCCATTTTAGTTTTGAGCAGTGTTGTAAACAGGAAGGGCTGAGCTGTGTAGTCAGGTCTCATCTTTGTAGGTTCTCCTTTGCATTAATAATTGCATTTTGTCATAATCTTTCCGTCCCCAGGATGTGACTCTTCTCTGCTATCCCACTGGGCAATCGTGTATCATGTTCTTCCCTTTTCAAATGACGCATCTCTCTGGTCTGGTCGCTGTGACCTCAAAGAACGGGCCTCCCTTCAAGACTTAATCACTTCAAAGTGAGGTGGGGGTTATTAGCGAAAAGTTTAAACAAAGCCTGGTTGGAAATGAACACAGCACGGCATTCTACAGCTTGATGTCACTGAACGCTAAAGGAGTTCAGTCATGACTGTTTATCAAAATAGAATATAAGTTAGCAGTTATGTAATATTTCCTTATGGTATCACTCAAGAGGGTCTTTTAGAAAGCAGAAAGGCTACTAGCAAGGGTGTAGCACATTTTTGGCTAAATCACAGGCTGATATTTTATGTTACAGCGGACATACCTCTCAAGGGCTTGACAATGGTAAGTAGGACCATTTCATGTTATATATTGCATGTCTCAAACTTGGTTATACAAAAGGAGTAAGTACTCATAATAATGCTATCAATAAATAGTACAAACTGGTAACTCTTTTTCAGTTTGTACTTTTAAATCTAGCAACGGCATCTTAACTGCCTAGCTACCCAACTCAATTCCCAAGTCCCCATCCCAGTCACTGTCTGCAAAAACCTATTTACTTACTTAATTACTGAATTATTAAATTACTCATGTAGTTCACTGTGTTATACTAATTGCTAAATCTAGCAGGCAACAGTTTAGCCTTCAACCAGTGTCCCCGAATACAACGGAAACGTGAATGTGACAAGCAAAACGTATCTGCAAAGACCGAATACACTAATATTCATTATTTGTATACCTTACAATGAAGGTTATTCTTTCAGAATGTATACCTGACAAATGTACAGCAAAACATAACATTTCAGCAGGTAAATATTTCAAGATAACTTAACATTAAACAGCAGCTGGATGCAAAGGGTTACAATCTCTTGTGTACCACTCTATCTTGACGTAGAGGAAAGCGTTTACACGTCGCACATCAAAAATGAAAATAATAATTCAAAAGCACTGGGAAGAACAACTGGGGATCCAGTCAAAAGATGTACTTGGTTAAGGAGCCTGTGATTTTGAGTGAACTGCTTGTGGTGCGATTTCCCTTCAGACCAGGGAGAAGGAAGGGAGTTAAACACTTAACCAAAGGTGGGGTTCCTGCCAAGTGGCTCTGCAACATAACTGATTCAAGCCCGCTGTGAATCTGCCAAGAATTAATGACAGGCCCAAAGCTTGCAGACTTTTGGGCTCGAGTTAAATAATACACAATACGTAACAGACCACGGTGTACATGATAAATGTCTCACTTTTTTGTTTTTTGCTTAATCTTTCAGGCTTCTCGGTGAAAGGTTTGACTGTCATTCTAATGAATATCTAACAGGATCCACATCACAAGCCACCATCCAGCAGCGTTCCATCATTTGGAATCTATTGAACTGCTAGGGTTCCTTTCCGGTCCATTCCGGTCCTTTCCGGTCTTTTCCGATCCTATCCGGTCCTTTCCGGTCCTTTCCGATCCTTTCCAGGTTGTCCAAAACACTTGCTCACACATGGATTAATGAGTCAGGATCTCACAGGGGAAACTCATGACCACAAGAGACATCGGATATTTCATCAGAATCGGCACGATGACCGTTGGGGTGGATTCTGGGTGTGTTCTTAGGAAGCATCACACCAGCACAGGGATCTGATTCTTATCAGCTATTATAAATATCTGGAAAGGCCCTGAAAATCCAAACACATTTTTACGATGCACAGAGTAGCGATGCTCAGCATCCTGCCTTCAAGGTAAACCTGAAATATTAAAATGCTGACATCAAGTGTGTGAAATCACTTATTCAATTGCAAAGGCCATAGCTTATTTAAGATATGAAGTGCAATACGACCGAATATAATTATTGTATTAATATCATTGTATCAACACTATGGAATGGAGAAAGATCATACCCCGTCATAATTTTCATATTTTCCACAAGACAGACAGTTCATCAGGTATAATTGATGGCTTGTACTGTGGCCCCATTGACTGACAGGTTAGTAACAACATCCCATAATTTAAAACAGCTTGGAAGAAATGACACTAAATCGAGAAGATGGTACTTCTTTGTTTAACACCACTGAAAGTCCTTCAGTCCTTGAGTTGGAGAACTCAGGTCTGACTGATGCTTTATTATATAACCTCAGTGCACCGGGCTGTAATGCACACCTCCACCAATCACAGCGCCATCTTGGCGTCGATCATCATCACTGGCGGCAAGGTGGTTTCGCATTACAGCTTGTCCCACATGTTAGCAGCACACCCAGGATGCAGTCTTATATTATGGTTAGGAAGATAACTGCAAAATTTTTGTAAGAAAACAATTTGACATGGACGGAATCCCCTGGAAACAACTAATGTCAATGACATGAAACATTACTTTTGAGCAAGCAATGATAATTATATCTTTAGCTATTTTGTGTCTTGCTGTCCTGTACTGATACAGACACACCCATCGAAACAGGGAAGCAACATGTACAGGGACTGCCTACCAAAAGTGATTCATGAATTCAGCTGATTCAGTTTTACCCCTGGATCGTGATTTCATCACTGTGCAATTTGTGTCAGAAAATTAATATTCCCGCGTCAGTTATACTGCTGAGTTAAGAAAACCTTAATGGTATAAAATCCAGTTTAGCGATGGGGATGAAAATGAGGCACCATAGTCAGAGTTTGTTCCTCCTTTTGTACTTCAGAATTGACCGTATGCCAAGATCTACAGCCAAGTTCACGTTGCTGAGAAGTCAGCTACGTCCTCTGGATGGGAATATTTACTTATATCTGGCAATGCCAGGTAACATCTTTCATATATCAACACCAATAGGGAAAGCTTTTCAGAGCCCTGCACAAATGGAAGGAGGTTTACACGACAGATCGTGGGGTCCAAATGGGTTGTTTTTTTTATAGCCAAAAACTGATATATGTCTGCAATAACACACAATTGCCCACTGAGGAATAGGCATCCGCAGTAAATGCTGTTTCTCAGAATATTTCATTGGTCTAATGACAATCCGGTCTGTTACCGCATTACGGGTCCTACCGATTCGGCAAGAGCAAGTCTGACCTCTGAATAGTTAGAATGACAACACTCAAAAACGAGAAATCGACTCAGGATCCGGACGCTGGTCCTTGAGAACAGGACAATCCCTGCTTAACTTCATAACAGAGAACATGCGTGTTCTACCTCCTTGTGTCTGAAAGCTTTCTCTATGAGAGAATAATCTGTGCCCCTCCACCCCAGTAATTTAATCATGCTGTTAAATATTGCAACAGACACGGTTCTCTAAACATCTTCCCCATCACCAGAGAAATGACTCAGTCAGGGCGCTGCTTCTGTGGCCTCAAAGTTAAGAGGGCTGGGGGGTAATTCGAATCTGGAGTGAGATGAAGCTGCAGGTATTGAAGTTCTGGATCCAAAAAGGCAGCTGGATTGACTCTGAGGAGGTACAGCACTGTCGTACATTCGAGAAGGTAGCAAGGGTTACCTTTTATGAAATTTCAGTAAGGCAGACGCTCTTGGGAACTGCAGGGACTGTATAAATGAGTAGTAAGTACATAGTATAAATTTCAGAGACTGAAAATCTCTGGCGGGAGATTCTCTCAACATGTCTAAATTTATTTATTCAGGAAAGATGCATTGTATGGACCAGAACAGCATGTGTGGGTAAAAATTGATGAATGCTGGACCTATTCTTCAGTTGCTCCACTTTACTTGCGCTATAGACAGGGTAAAATGTCCTCAAGCAAACTGAAGGTTCAGTAGATCATGGGCCTGTAAGTATTAGGTGTCGTCTAGTTGATGCTGTCTATATAGATGGGTCTTCATACGCCCAAAATAAGGTAGTTTCTTCTGGTCATTCATGCTTCAGCTGACAATTGAAATTGGCCTGTTTGTAATTCTATCTGTCTAAAGTTTCATATCTTCTTACTGTAATTAAGGGTTCTGTATAATTATGACACTGTTGCAAATTTTTGTGGACAAAGTACGCAGAGGAATTTTTGCTGAAAGATAACAGTATCCTCATATGGAGTGGCAGCCATTGCATGTAGCATCCTTTATTATGCTGTACAGACCATTAACATGAATGGACAACAGGAGATCCAAAGGTGGCATGGAACCATCTCTAGTAGAGATCTAGTCCCAAAATACCATACTCTTTCATGCATTTTTTTTTGTTCCAATTTGATTAATTGAAGATTGAATTACAGTTAAATTTATTGAATGTGTGTGAGCATATGTTCTACGATACCCTCATGATGCTTGTGAGCATATGTCCTACGATACCCTCATGATGCTTGTGAGCATATGTCCTACGATACCCTCATGATGCTTGTGAGCATATGTCCTACGAT
>JAODUD010000134.1:7549857-7573298 GCA_026784285.1 Stomatorhinus walkeri
TTTTGGTGTGGGTCTCCCCACCCCCCCCCCCCCCCCCCAATCTAACAGTTATGTCACATTCAACATAAAAACATAGCAACAACATGAGGTTTGTAAAGGTCTAAAACTATTCTGCACTAAAAGAGACAAACCTGAAATCTGCTGAACGCTGTATACCTGTATACGTGTTGTTATACTAGACATCTGCACAGGATTGCTGGTGGATTCCTGCAGAAGTAGGTAATTCATTTGGTATTGGTATAACCAGTCCATTTTGAATGTAGAGCAATTATTTAAAAGTGATGTACTTTCAATGGTCTCTGACAGTGTGCCAATTTCACTGTTTAATCTGGCCATTGCAGGGCTCACATTTCAAAGCTCAGCATAATCCTTTCCTCTCCTTTCTGCAACACAAAATGACACCCTTGCTTATCCAGAATGCAACACGCTTCGACAGAACAATCGGGTAATCATGTACACTGAGGCCCTCGAAAACCTGAAATCATCCAGGAGTGAAGAGACCCATTCAGTTTAATTTTGAACCGATTTGCTACGCCAGGCTGTTACTCAAACGAGGAACACTGGGATCCTGGGGTACAAATCAGTACCAATGAGTTTGTCAGGCAATACTGTATGAATTAACCGTGCTCATATTTTGTAATGCATTGTTGTAAAGTTATGAAATATTGCCCATGAAATGAATATAATATTTTATTACCATAAAATGTTACTGGGTTTTGCCATTTGATTTATTTGAATAAAGTAAATTGCTGTGCATTAATTTTGCATCACTACTTGCCTGATATTGTGGAAAATGTGATGATACTGGCTGCAGAATCAGGTGGAATCAAAGCGTTGCAAGCGAAATGCAGACTTGGCTAACGCTGGGATTTTTTTAGAACTTACCGTTATTTATGGAAGACCAATGTCGAAGATGAATCATTTTGCGAAATTTTGATTACTTGTGCAGAAAGCCGCTAAATGGTTGAAATACATGAATAACAAGACATAAATGACACACTCCTGTAAGTAATAAGCTTAATTTCACATTTCGCTGGAGGTTAGCCCTGCACATCGCTTACTCTTTGTTTACGCCTCAGTCCAGCAGAGTTCACACCCAAGGCCCCCCCCCAGCTTAAAAGCATGTATGACTTAAAGAAGTTAAGGACAACACCGGTTATGCTGAAGGTACGTTTTTGTCACTTAAGTTAATAAGCTTAATAGCCTTAAGTAGTTAGTGTGCCTCTCTAGTCAGGAATCCACATGCCATGGGAATAAGGGGGAAGACCAGAGGATCTGCAGATAAGGCCTGTTATTGGCACAAATTTGAAGCTTGTTTTATGTGTTTATTTTTTTATATTATTTAAAGAGATAATTCAGTTTTTCAACTCTGGTTTCCAGACATGGCAATACATAGTAATCATATTAGCTTAATACAAACAGGGACTCAACTCCCCCTCACCCCGCAATAGAAGAGCAGGGGTTAGTTTGTTGTGTCTGGGGCCTCACTCAACCCCCCCGCACCCCCTCACTCAACACCCCCAATACAAGAGCAGGGACTAGTTTGTTATGTCTGGGGTCCCACTAATTTGTTGTGTCTGGGGCTTCACTCAACCCCACCCCCCCCCCCCCAAAGTCTGCAAAGGTCTCAAATCTTGGGGACCCACAGAAAGGCACGGTTGGTAAACACCAGAGCTGAATGCCAGGAACATATACCCCAAAATGATTAGGAATAGAAACATATTTTACTGCAATGAGAGTTTCATGAATGAGCCTTTGTCGGTGTAATTGATATGTGATTTGAGGGAAAGGCCACTTTACTTGTGTATAAAATACATTGTGTGCTCTATACGAGGCTTTAGTCATCAGTGTAACATTACCAGGGTTTAACGTGTAAGCCGGATGGGAGTAGCTTTCAAGAAGACCTACAGATTATGGTGCGTAACAGAAAATTCTAAAGGGACAACAGGTATAGAAAAGATATAGGAGGCTGAAATTCAGCACTGTGAATAACACAAGCTATATTACAGTATATGTATCCACGTTTAGGATGAGGTGCAGAACACAGCTTTGTGGAACCGCCCTTGACAATGACAAGGTCTGGATGATAAAGATTAGTTTTAAACTTGCCAGTAGAACCGATGATTGAATGGAAAAATTTAAACCTGCAAACAGATGATAAACTAGCATTATTTTATCGCATCAGCCATGCTTCTAATGTCATGGTCACTGTTTTACCGATGAAGAACAAGGCTAAATGAGGACAAATTATGACAAAGTCAATTCCTCACTGAAATTAGGAGCCTAATTTAACAAAAATAACAGTAACAGCTTCTCAATGCAGACTCAAGTTACAAGCCACTTTGATAGCTTTATTGTCACTGTACAACTACAATGAAATGGCAGTTGGGTCGTAATGCAGAGGTCTCCATAAAAACTATACAGGCCTAAAAAAACGTTACGGCATAGCATCCAAAATAAACAGCGAACACACAGGCACCAGGAACATTTAGATGTATTAGCTAAATTATAGTAGCCTAACAGCCCCATTCCTCAGGATTAACAGCAAAGAGTGGATTTCCATTCGCAAATTATAGAGTAGCATCCAGAGATACAGTAGAATATTACAGGTTGTAGACAGCACACACACAAAAAGTTTATTTTCAGACTGAAGACTCTCTAGATCCCACCAGAGAAATCTCCACCAAAATAAGGCTAAATGATTAGACACTTTTATTTGGTTTGAAAATGTTTACTGAATACTAGTGTTTGGAAAAAGAGATTATATAAATAGAGCCATGCATTCCTCAGGAATATTCTTCTGCAGTGCATGAAACATCATGAAACAGTGTTTAACCCGCCATGTAAGGCAATTCTTTAGCTTACTTAGTCCTGCATTAGATTACAATGGAAATACGAGCTTTTATACTGAAGTCCTGTCATGCACAAATACCCTTGATGAGCTCAAATTGCTTTGAGTGAGAATATGTGTGTCACTACAGTCACACACCACCAGAGTTGGAAGACTGATGCTCATTACCAGCCCTGTACATGTGTTTGTACACATGTAGGTCTGTCTCTCTGTACATCTCTCTTTGTACGTCTCTCTCTATACATCTCTCTATATGTCTCTCTCTATACATCTCTCCCTGTATGTCTCTTTATACATCTCTCTGTACATCTCTTTCTGTGCATTTCTCTATAGACGTCTCTGTGTACATCTCTCTCTGTATGTCTCTCTCTATACATCTCTCTCTGTACGTCTCCCTGTACATCTCTCTCTGTATATCTCTCTCTGTACATCTCTCTCTGTATATCTCTCTCTGTACATCTCTCTCTGTTCTGCCTGGGTTACTTCCAGTAGTCAAAAAACATTTGGTGGATCTCTAAATTCCCCGTAATGTGTGATGACTCGTGTGAGTGTGTGCCCAGTAATGAACTTGCATCCCATCTAGGGTGTCCTCTGCTTTATGCCCAGTACCTTCTGGGATGGAATCCAAGATCTCCATGATCCAGCAATGGATATATGAATAGGGAAATGTATGTATGGTAATTACAGTATGTACATGTGACATTCAACAAAATGCAGGGCTTTATAGTAATATTCCAGTGGAGATATCTGTCCAGCTGCAGCAGCGGTGGTCTGATTGGATACTGGATACATTGCAACACACATGGAATTTATTTTGTACTGTCTAAAGGAATTAAATTAACAACAAATTACGAAAGAGCATTGTTTGAAATTAAGTGTTTCACACGTCTCTCATAGATGTAATGAATTTATTTTATGGATATCTTTTCAGTTTAAAAGACTTTAAAATCTTTTTTTCATGAGCCCAATATACCTAAGCGTCCATAATTATTTAATCCACCACACCTCACTGCTTCCTGTTGCATATTACTAACATATAGAGAGAAAACTTTAGTGGACAATGACTGGAAATAATTAAGGCAAAAGAGTCACACATAAAATAGCTCTTTGACCTATGAGAAACAAAGCTTGGTTTAGGTCCTTCCTGGCCTCATGCCTGATGTATGGTACCATTCATTCTCAGTTAGCAGATGAGATTAAGCACTAAGTCTGACCTGCTGTGGAAAATTGGGGGGTGCATGGGGTGGGAATCCTTTCAGACAGGAAATGTGCTAAGTGAACTCTTGTTCAATGGCTGTCGGATGCCCACACTCGTTGAAAACCTAATCCAGCAGACACAGAGAGGCGCAGAGAAAAGCTGCATTCAAAATAGAAAGGGAAACTGTTCTAAAGTTTTGCAGTTGAGCCCAGTGCATTCTGGGTGAAGAGGAAACCCTCATAGTGCTGTGGTCATATTCATATGAGAGGTCCTTGACATTTTCCTGTGGTCATTTGCCCTTGTCAGTATCTGGCATCTTGAGGAATGGTAGAAGTAAGCATGATTGTTTAGCTGACTGATGGAAACCTGACACCGCAAGACAAGGAGGATTTGAGTCAGTATAAATCAAGGGCTCTTTTTCAGGCCTGGCTCAGGTTCTGAAGACATGTAGCCCTTGTTAGAACACATTGGACACATTAGCTGAATTTTCATGTGAAAAATGTACATAAGCAGTATGCAAGATGTTGCTTTTGGGATTGATGTGTGGTAATAAAAACATGTATTCAAAATTATTTATGGCACAAAAGTGAAAACTCACTGGTGGCAGTAGTTGAAATGCTAATGAAACACAATTCAAAAATCCAAAAAATACAAGCCATTGCCAGTTTAATGAGTTACAACAAAAGGACTGATGCAACCTGTGTTATTTAATCTTAATTAACATAATTAACTCTATCCAATGAAAGATCTTTTATGCAGGTGACTATCATTTTGTGATAAATTACATTAACAATGATACGATTACAAAATTAACAAACATAAATACACGTTTTTAAAAATACGATTACAGAAGTTAAGATGAGCTATTAATTTTAGCATGCTTATTAAATAATAATTAAATTGCTTTAAAAGCCTGATATAAATGCGGTATGTGATATACAATGTATCTAATTACATACTATATGAGGTACATAAAATCACAATCAATAGGTTAATTTATATGTCACATTACATGTTTTTACATTAAATGCTAAAATGTACTTTATCATGAATCATGAAAGCAAATGTGAAATAAAACACCTGGGACATTCAGGACTGCAATGAGATCATGTGGAACTTTTATACTGTTTCATCGTTGTCTCTGGGTTGGTGTGCGGTTCAGTCAGAATACCACCTCTGCAGAAATTCCAAATGTCCAAATATCAAAAATCGAACTTTTTTCATTTTAATTTTCAGTGAATATGACCCATAGGTCACAAATAGACATGAAATTACAAACTCTTTGGTCAAGGAGTACAACAAACCATAATAAATAGAATATAAATATGAAAAACATTTATTTCAATTCAATTCAGCTTTTTTTTTTACGTAGCGCCTTTCACCCGAGGTGCTTTGCATGGGTGTGCTGTGATACATGACATCATCATTAAGACAGAATAAAATAAAAAGAGGGAAAAGAAAAGAGAAAAATGAAATAAGGCCAGATGACAAGGCCAGAATAAGGCCAGAGGAACCAAAAACTCACAAATAGGGAGGAAAGGGACCTCTGGGGCCCCATTTAATCATGAAATACTGAGACAGACAAAAAATACAATTAAACATCCAGTTTATAAATACACAAAACCGACTTGCCAAACAGAGTCTGTAACTTGTTTTATGTGCCTTTTTCATTCCACACTGGCCAAATCTTGGAATCCAGGGTGCAGGCATTGTCATCAGATCTGTTTGATTATGCATCCCTTTGTTTCCCCCGTTCTCAGCTCTTATCTGGTCTTCCTCCCAGATACCTAACGAGGGTGAAGTCAGCTGGAATTAATCAGACGTTGAAAACAGGCCTTGGTACTATTTGTTAATTAAAGCATCACTTGCTACCAAAAAGGTTTTGGATGCCTCTCGATGGCCCTGACCCCTGTGGTCAGAAGCATGCATGAATGATGTGCTTTTTAATAGGATTTTGCTATGGCACTGTTTTGTTTGTATGAGTCTGGCGATATGAAGTAGGATTTTAATTCCCATAACTGATGATCCAAGGTTGGCTGTGAATGTTTTTTTTTTCTTCCCTGTTTACTTTTTATTCAAGTGGCCTTCAAGCTGCAGAGTAGTGTTGATTTAAAAGTGAAATAAAGATAAAGTTAAAGTGTGTCAAAAAACACAATGAAAAATTAAACATCACAACCACCACCTCTATAATTTTCCAGAATAAACACTGAACTTGAGCGATGCAAAAATTCCGGCTCCTGTTATGCACAGAGCTGCTCATTCAGGACGCTATTCACGCCACCTGGATGCACCTATCCAGAAAAGCAACATGACTCTCCGGCAGTGACTCAGCGATGTCTGTGGTGGGGCTACGCGAAGGATCCCCCGCAGAATCCCTCCCAGATTCCCACCATTCCCCAGATAATCCGACCCCACCCCATGGGAACCTTCGCAGTAGGGATTCTAACCGCAATGTTATGCTGTTCAAAGTGCCGTTCTGGAAACGTGACTTAGCTGACTAAAAGACGCAGCAGCTCTTCTTTTTTGTTGTCTGTAAGGAAACTAGTCAGAAGCTAGTCAGTGATTACCAATCAGTTCTGTCTGTGTTTTTGAAACAGGATCACAAAGGCAAATCCTTCAGAGCGAATAATGTTGTCATCCGTCTCTGAAATCTGGGCTGGGACATTACCTCATACCCTAACTGAGCACTACACTACCAAACTGATTTTTTTTTTTTTTTTACAATGACGCAGTCACATTCACCAATCAGCAAAAGTAGATTTCCAAAAAAGGCCAACCAAAATACTATACATTACACTGGGAAGAAAAGTATTGCGTGTGAAAGTTACACATCCTTATTACTACTGTTATGTGTAATATGTCTGGTATGTGGTATAGTCATTCATGACTCTGAAGTTGGAGTGTTTGCAAACCCAGAGAGTGTTATAGTTGAGACTCCGATTATGTCAAACAAACAACGGTTAAAACCGTATTAACGGTCTTGGGGCTATATTTAAGGATACGTTTATGGGAGACTGGGTCAGGAGACAAGCTGCATTTCACCGTGGAGACAGCAGTGGATGGGGAGCATCAGTCTTCTTGTCATTCAATTCAAAGAATCCAGAGAATGTGTTGAAGAGCATTTTAGAACTGATATGAAGAACAGTAAATGAAACAGTGCACTAGTTGAATTTAACTAGGCCTTTGTATGAAGTTCAGTGCCCAGTAAGTGAAGCCTACACTGAAAAGACAGCAGAGGTGTTTCTGTCAGGGGCATCCACATGGAAAATGAATATGATCTGAATTGTGAAAGAAGTTCTCAACAGCAACTTGGGTTACCCTTCCCAGTTCTGCAGGCACCACAGGTTTGATGAACAACAGATCAAGGCAGAAGCTACCCACTGAGCAGTGATATGTTCCAAATACATCATTTCAACATCTTGTCCCCCAAGGAGCCAAAATGAAAGTTTTTGTAAGGTCTTTGATTGACATCTTCTGAACGTTCAATATTGAGTCTTGCACCTGTCTTGCATGTCCACAGATGTCCAAAAAATCTCCTAGCCAGACCTTCAAATTTTGAACCGCATATCAATGTCTAAGAGGGGTCGTAGTCAGATGTCCAATTACTGGCCCAATTTGCACATGGTGCAGATGTACAGATATGACCCTGGACTGACCGATGCGATAGACATAACTTACTTGTCTGGCAGATGTCTCATGCTTGCTGGGTAGAGGTGCGCAGCTTTGAGGTTTATGGATAAGCTGGATGGGGGGGCTGGAGTTTTATCCATGTAATTGGACTCCAAAGGCCTGTGGTCACTGTTAAGCCTGAAGTGGGATTTAACACTTATCGAGGGGGTCACACATAAATATTTATTGACCAGAGTGATACATTTCTCTATTGTAGGGAGACACTATTGGAACATGTTATGATGTGTGCAGTGCACATGTGTGAACGCTTCACTGCCAGGCGCTCTGGGGGGGAATGACTTTACTTGGTGTTTGCTGGCACGTGTCCCGTCAGCATGTGGACTTTCTCAGTAACAAATGGCTCTGATAGTCTCAGGAGACAATGAAGGAGTTTGGAATAAGAGAGGCCTGCCTACCTGACTGCATTCAGCACGCCTCATCGTGCTGCTGTAAACCAGAAACAGTTAAACCATTTTCAGATTTGACATTTTCTCATAGTTTCTATATACTACTTTCAAAAATTAATGTGTAAGTGAATGACAGATAAAGAATTTATATTAATAAGAAATATTTTGACAAATATGACATTTTAAGCTCTGTTAATAAGGATTGATAGGTCAAAACTCTTTACATTAAGATATAGATTCACAAAATAACGCCACTGGAGTACTGGACTTTACATTAACATTTGACATGAAAAGATCTACGGCTCTATATCCTAGAAAGTGTTCTGGAGCTGGAACGTTTTCTTGTGGTCTTCAGGGGGTCTTACATAAGATCTATTTAATATGGTCTTGGAGCACTTTAGCACACAGCTTGTGTTTGGTAAGACAACACAGTAGAGGAGTCAAATCCTAGGAAAGAGCTGCATGAGATTTAAGAGCAGTGACATGGTCTATGAGGAGTCTTATGGTGTAGCTCAGAAAAGGCAACAGGCTGTGGCCCCTCACTGTGGAGCGGTGCTACATGGGGAAGAGTCCTTCATCTACTGTTCCTGAGGTTACAGGTGGCAAAACCCGACCTAAAAATCCTGTCAAATCACGCCTATACATGCGCAACCTGGTGGCCGGTCTTCACTGACTACACATTCCATCAGTAAGAGCAGAGTGTGAAGGTTGAATTAGCAGAGCAATAGCACAGCTGTACATAAAATATTGCGATATACACAACATAATGGGAGACGCACCAGAGGTCAACAAAGGACAAATTCTTGGTGCATCTCACTGCTGCATCTGCGACCAGGACTTCAAGCCTTTGTTGTGTTTCAGTATGTATCTGGTATATCAGGATGATAATGCACCAATACACACAGCGAGTCTGACAGAATGGCTTGATGAACATAAAAGCTGAACATCTCCCATGACCTGCACAGTCACTATATCTGAGTATTATTTTGGAGGAGTGAGTTTGGAAACGTTTTCCTCCACCAGCATCACATTGTGACCTGGCCAGTGTTCTGCTGGAGGAATGGTTGAGAATCCCTCTGGCCACTGTGCAGGACTTGTATCTGTCATTCCTAAGATGAAATGATGCTCTGTTGGCCGCAAAAGGAGGCCCTGCGCCATACGAAAAAGTATTGTGTTTCAATTTTATTGCCCATTTTTATTGCCCAACCCCTGTATGGTATGGTTTGGCACAGTACGGTATGGTATGGTATAGTACGGTATAGTATAGCAAGGTATGGTATAGTACAGTATGGTGTGGTATGGTATGGTATGGTTTGGTACGGTGTGATATGGTACAGTACATTATTGTATTGTACGATATGGTACAGTATGGTACAGTATGATATAGTACGGTACGGTATGGCTTTGTATGATGCAAAAATTTTCATAATACAGTGCTCATGTTGAAATGATGCACCATGGAAATTCACTGGTGAGGTAACTGAAAATCCATACCTTCTACCTTTAGCTATAAAGGGAAACTATTCTTAGTCTCTGAGGACAGTGGGAATCTGGTGTCCTCTGGTGTCCAGTTTCTACTGACCCAAATTCAATGTTTAACCATCCACCGTTAGCATCCATGCCTGTCATTATGAACCAAAAATGACATATAAGAATAAATCAGTTAGGACACCATTCAACCGATAAGAAGAGGTATAAGACTAAAATCGCCTCAGCAAGCTTATAGGAGGTGATCTTCTTTCTCACAAGCAGAACCCAACCACTTTGACCTTTAATCCCCAGGCTCCACCAGTTAGACCCAGTTCTGCCCTGGCAGCCAATCAAACGTTCTGACACAAATGCCCTATCAAGACTGTGACGTCCATACACAGTTGAATGTTTCCATCCATTCATTTTCCACACCCGCTATCCAGTGCAGGGTTGTGTATTATCAGAGGAGGCATGGGATAGCGGACGCCCTGGGCGGGGGCCAGTCAGTCACAGGTCATACACGAAAATAGACGGTAATGGACCAAAGCCAACCACGTGTCTTCTGACTTTGGATCAAAGTACACAGAGGACCTTCATGGCAAAATGTAAAGAACATGCAAACTCCACCTATATACGCTGTAGTCAGAAATGGAATCAACAACCCTGGAGATGTGATAAATATTTTCACCCAAAAATCTATAGTAAGTAGCCAGGAACATGGGATATGGTGTTCTGTGGTTGTTTAAACGAAACCTAGGACACAGTCTGTTATATGGTTATTGTTTGGCATTTTTTCAAATTTTACTTTTATAATAGCATTTTAGGGTACAAATTATTAACAAAGTGACTTTAGATGAAGGGGTAATAATTAGGGATTAACAGCATATGCAAACCTGACCTGGAGATGTTGCTGGAAGATGGATGGATGAATGAATGGGTGGTTAAATGAATGTATGTATCTATGTATGTATGCATGGATGGATGGATGTGGGGATAAATGGATGAATATGTGTATGGATGGATGGATGAATGGGTGTATGGATAGATAGATGAATGGGTGTATGGATGGATGGGTTAACAGCATTGTTAAAATCTTAGCCATGGTTCACACTACAATCCAACTACCCAGTAGCTTGTCAATACAGATTTTCAATGATTTAAGCTTCTCCAGAAGACTGCGACCCTGCCATGGTTAAAGACTGAGTGTCAATCTAGAACACTATATATATATATATATTTCCATTTTCTTCTATCCATTAGCTTGTTTAATTCTGGTCTGTTTGAAGTCCAAAGGGGATGAAATATAGAGATCAGAAGCATGACTGACGTCACATGTACAGCTTTCTTAGTCTCAGAATTGCAGTCTGTTAATCGTCACTTATGTCTAATACAGCTATAATCCAAAGAGCTCCATTTTGCAGGTTTCCCACCAGATCTGGTTTCAGACAGCATGCATTATAGTTAGTTCCCTTGTTTATTTTGCCTGTGTGAGGCACTTAACTTTTCTGTATGTGTGACAATACTAACAAGAAACGCAGGGCTGGAGTTTCAAGATTAAAGGAAGGCCTCTCAAACGAGCACAGCACACTGGAGGGCGTCACCAACCAACCTAACCAATCAAGGTCTCCACACCATAATGAAGCCTCCACACCATTATGGTGCCTGGAAAGTCTCCCTGTAGGTGCTTTTCTTGGATTTCAGGGTAGTGGTCATGTGTTGGTCCTCGACATACAGTAAATGGACCATAAATGATCAAGTTACCACTAATCTTCCAATTGGAAATATGGTTTGACAAGCCTTTTGGATGGCATACAAAGGCCAGATAGGGGCTTTAATTCCAGACCTGAGTTTCTATAAAATACACATATGCATTGAAATAAAAGCCCGTTTACCAAGTCTTTCTTGTAATCATCAAACGAACAGCTTACCTTCTATAAGAAGTATGGCAATTTCTAAGCCAGCAAACACCGGCCAAGTTTACAAAAACGCTTACAGCTGCAATTCCGTGAAAACGGGATGCCCTGCCTATTCATAAACAAAAAAACTCATTTGTTATTCCTCACTGAGATGACAAACTACTCAAATACAAAGAAAAACAGTCGATCTCAGTGAGGTTTTCCTGTGCATCAAACGTAAACTCGTTTTGGATGATGACAGATATACCATGAAACACTTCCATGTCACGACGCCATAATGCTGAGTAGATCTGAATGGGTACACATTAAAAATAACAGCAATACATTTAGGTTGGAAGATTATTTATTTATTTTTTTTCAAAACTAAATTGAAAACTTGTGGTTTGTGGGTTTTTCAGGCCAATATTTCTCAACATGGGCTTGAGGTCCATTGCAAACCATATTACAAGTATTGCTTTTGCAACCATTTCATTGAAAGACACCATTGTTTTTGAGAGCCAGAATACTTAATCAAACATTATTAAAAAGAGTACTTTTAAGTACTTTCAAAGTACGTTTAAATGATGTAATTTTTTAAGTCTATACAGGTAGTCAACAGTGCTATGGATTTACTGCTTTCGTATGCTACTGCTCCTCTCCTATCCATAAAGCATTCACATTCAGCAGGCCACAATGGATACAATTCTGACGGAGAGAAATCATCTGGTAAAGTCTAATACACTAAATAGCATTTTTATTTCTCACCTGAGATGGAGATGCAGCTTTTTTTCCAAGTCGGCAGTTATCGTGGACGGTAATGTCTTTAGCAGACACCCCCAACTCACCCCCGCCCAGCCACTGTCAGCAGCTTCCCCATTGCAGCACTGCTTAAGTACAAGAAACGGTCACTGTAAGTGACACTCATGCTAATCATTAATGTCATTCTCTCCAATATATATAAATGACCAGATGGAAGATGGATTGTAATAACAATGTGTTCAACAAATGTTATGTGTATTAATATGTTTTTGACATTTCTAAAGCACCATTCTGTGTACATTCCATAAAGTCTTGCGGAAAACATTCCAGTCAATTCATTTACACACTTTCATCAGATACTTGTATTTGTTTAATAAATAATACAAACTGAGTAATTCATATTGCCTGTGATGCTTTGCGGAGTACCTGAACAGTCCAGTCATGCTTTATAACTTATATTTTAAAGTTGTGATCTTTGACTTGTGCGCGCCAGCTAAACATTCTGTTAAAGTTATTTGCAGGTAGATTTCATTGCCCATGAAATCATTCTTGCAACCTGAGATAATAAGAAAGAACATTTACTTTTAAGGTTGTCTGACAAAAATAAGTCTCTTTCTTTCTGAAAACGGCATTCCTGGGAATAGAACTCAGTTGGCATCGAACAATACCAGCATTGTAATGATATAAAAATACTTGTACTTCAAAGTGAAAAAAACCACCTCAAGGAGCGGAATCTAGAAATAACATTTCTTTGTTTCTCGTGGCTGACGTCACCATGCTGCCATGATGATAGATTGTGCTGTTTTACGGGGGTTCAGCTAAATGGGATGCAGTCGAGACTCTTGCCCCCCCATTCCTGCACCATGTATCAGTCACACCAGCCGTTCCTGTCGCCCACTTAACTAGATAACTGATTATGGGAATGTGACCCGTCTCAGCCCTACAGATTGCCAGCCGGATCTTCAGGCGCTAGTGCTATCAGTTTGTACAGTATTCATGGCACTAAAATCTATTGATAGGTCATGGCCATTGTGCTGTACCCAGTAACTAACACATTCAAATTAATCCACCATGTGTGACGGGCAGAATCTCTGACCTTGCAGCAAGATAGAGGCATTTGGGAGTAACAGAAACCTCTTCATAGGTCGACACCTTTTATGTTTTTGCCATTACCAATGAATAGTTATAAACGCATTTAATTTACCAGTTCGCCTAAAGCCTGATTGTGTGAAATTTACTGAGGCAGTGAAAAAAACTCAAATCATTTATGTTTCAAACTCAGGCACTTCTAGTTTTAGAATTTCTATTGTGTCTCCTTAAACAGCAACTGGTGCAGAGCCCATCTGGAAAGCCCTGCGTTTCCTTTTTATAGATAACTAAAATATTGTCTATTATCGTCCCGTTTATACATGCCTTTTTTTCATAAGCAGCAGACTTTGGGCTGCAGTGGATTAAAACAAAAACTGAAACAAAGGGCCTTTTCAGTGCAGCTCTCAGTGAAATGAAAGAGAGGAGCAGATTTCAGCCCGCAGAGCGCATAATACAAGGTGTATTAAATATACTTACATAAAAGTTATATAAAATTATACACATTTAAAACTTCATAAAATTCTTAATAAATACAAAACAAATCTTGCAGCGCAATGTTAAGTGAGAGAATTAAGTGTGAACAGCTCTGAGCAGCTCAGTGATCTAGAAACATTTAAACATGTGTACTAACATCCCTGTGTTATTCCTTGACTGATCTGAAGATGGTGGGAGACAGCCTTGTTGTTTAGGGTGCTACGGGCTTCTTGTTTCACCAGCCTTTTGATTTAAGTGTTCCTTTGTGGAAGTGCTACAACGATAAATGAATTTTCTTTAAGGTCTCTGCCCCCCAGCAGCATGAGTATCCTGCATTTTTACGTCCATCGCACCTGGGACCTAATAAAAACAGGAAGTTCTAGGCTCGATATATTCTGAGGAGCATGTTTTGCTCAGAGCTCAGTCTGATTGCACGTTGTTTTAGAAATTCCCGTCCGGTCAGCAATTCCACATCCCAGTGGATACGTGTTTCCTGTAGTGTGCCTTCCAATGGACTCAAGGACCTTTGGGTCAAGATCCTGACAGTGTGGGTGAAGCTGTCTGGTTCAACGTTATTTTGTTTTGTGTTCTGTTCAATCCTTTGACAATAAAATCTCTGACAATAGAATTTGCTGACTCCGTGACAAGCTACATAGGTTTATTCAGACATGACAATGTGAGTTGGTTATTGCAAGGAACATCTGCTCTTTCCCTTGATGCTTAACATTTAAAGTTTCTCCGTTTTATGATTGTCACTGTCATCTACTTAAACTCTGACTCAGTTCTCCTTTTGGAACTTGACGCTTGGCAGAGAATATTGATCTGCATGGCTGAACCTTCAGAAACGATAAAGGTAAAAATAAAAAGCTGTGAAAGGTAAAAAGAAATAGGTAAGGTAGAATAGAATGGTGATTCTTCTCCCCACAGTGTGTTAGGTGGAAAGCAGAAGAATAATGTGCAGAAATGAGCAATTAGTCTGTGGCAGAAGTAACTACGCAGACCTGGCAGCGGTTGAGGTCTCTGCAAGAACGGCCCCAGAGGATGGAGATCTGGCAGAAAGATGAGGGCTGCTGGGATCCTGAAGCCGTCATCCTGAGCGATTAACTGCATGGCGGGCCGGGACAGCAGCATCTGACTCGATCCGAGCTGCCATCGGCAGTGAGCGCTGGGAGTGGGGGGATTGGGCGATCTCATATCTGGGGAGGGTATCTGGTAATAAGCAGCTGTTCTTGGGAAAAGCTGGAGGGGGCCTGGTTACACAAGCAAGAGGGCCGACCAGAGGGGAGCTACAGTAGTTCATGACAAAATACCGCCCCCCCACTCCTGACAGCTAAATGAACTGGTACTCTTCAATATAGTATAGCTGAGTTACTCCACAAACATTCAATGTGACATTTTGCCAAGGACACATTTAACAGGGAGTATAGCAGGAAGTATTAAAATAGTATTAAAATCAGGGAATATAGTAGGGTGTATTAAAATAGTATTAAAATCAGGGAGTATAGCAGAGAGTATTAAAATACTGCTGAAAGGGGTCCGTAAAGAATCCCATAGGTGCCACCCTAGATCACCCCAAATTGACCCCTCACATCTCAAAAGCTTGTCTTGGGCTCCCTCTACCCAACCTCAGCCCCCCTTCTTGTTGTCCATCCTCAGTGAGGCACCTCCCCCACCCACTCCCATCAGGATAACATTTATCACCTGCCCAAATGCACTTCATTACCATTTACACTGTTTTCAAAAGCTCCATGCAGTGCAACAGGGTGCATTAAAGTCTAAGTATAATTTTCCACGCTTCATTTTCTTGACCGATGCATGTTAACAAGATGGCTATGACTTCCAGGAATTGCAAGGCACCCCAAGGTATTCTAAACGGACACCTCCCAGGTCGGATAAGGATCAACTTTGGGAGATCTCTCCCGGGACGTTCAAATTTCTGACCTATTAAGTTTGTGACCCCATAATTAATGCTTGAGGTTGTTCATAATTCGTCTAAGGTGGAGTAATTGTTTCCATTTGTAATATCCTGCAGGCCACCATTCGCCATGCTGTTAGCCAATCAGGACAGACTGCGAGGTTGAACATTAGGAGGTCCAGAGCGTTTACTTGTTATACCTGTAACCCAACAAAGAGACATGCATGGCTTAAGAACCAAACCCAGCTGTCTCAAAGTGAACACCTCAGACTTTGGTGTCAGTTAAACAGCCAAACAATAGGTACTTTTTCAGTACCTACTAATACCAGAACTGAACTTCAAAACTGATGAAAAATTATTAATAATATAAATAGTAAATGTGTTTGCACGGAAGTTTCTTGTCTTCAAGCAGTAGAATGTTATAGTCAAGCTTATCGATATTACATAAATATATAACTTATTTTGATAGATAGATATATAGATAGATAGATAGATAGATAGATAAATTTATGCCTACTGTCTGATCCTAGAATCTCATCCTCCCACATGAAAAAGAAAATAAATATATTGCAAGAAAATGAAAAAAAATATGAAAACTAGACAACAAGACCTCTTTCTTTGATCCCACCCATTGACCACAAATGATTTCTTAATTAGTGGGCAGATCAAAGCTTTGTTGTGGTCCAGGGCCAAATGCTACATACAGCATGGATTAGCTTGGAGCGCTGTCTCCATGTTTGAGTTCCCATCGATGTGGCAGGCCATCACGATAACCATAAAAACACAATGGGGAATTCGGGCCCACTCCATTCCCTTCCTTCTCTGCACTCCGCGCATCCCACCGGGCAGATATCCCACGATACAAAGCGATTTTACTCATTCAGAAAAAAAAGAGAGAACAGGATTTTTAAAAAGTACAAGGTGACCCATCTTAAGGAGCAGGAAGCCTGGGCTGTGAAAGAAAGTCACGTCCTGAGCCAGCGGCTGTGCACAGAGTGCTGCTTGATGATGTACGCTGTGCCCCATAAATCCCTGGGGGGGGTGATTCTCCTCCACACTGACGCCTACAGCAGAGCTCAGGCCAGGACGTCTCCCAAAGTACCCGCTGGAACACGACTCGTAGCATTAAACAAATCTTTACTATAGCGATAAACAAATTCAATTTTTTATCTACATGTTGAAGTACTTTAGAGAATATTAAAAGCACATTTTGGGGTACAGGGAAATGGTGCTTTCTTCGGTACAAGAAAATGAGCCCCGTTGCTGACAAAGTAGCGTAGCTCTTTGTCTTTAATAGAGATCTGTTTTTTTAGTAGAACGGCCTTTGTGGAATTGCTACTTATTTATTATAGCATTGTCAGCACTTCATATCAGTTTAAGGCAGTCGTGCGTAATACCATCTCTCTTGTCACTTCCTACTCAAGGA
Source organism: Stomatorhinus walkeri (assembly GCA_026784285.1). NCBI lineage: Eukaryota > Metazoa > Chordata > Actinopteri > Osteoglossiformes > Mormyridae > Stomatorhinus > Stomatorhinus walkeri. The sequence goes on from JAODUD010000134.1 coordinate 7,567,011, forward strand.
AAGACCTGTATGATGTGAACAGGCCTGCACTGGAACTTTTACAGGCCTTCATTACGACCTAGCTTCACCGCCACCCACCCCACCTTCTGTCCCCAAGACTCCCCCGCCCCCTAGACCCCCCACCTCCAAACTCCCCTGCAAAGCCACCCTGCCCTGCCAAAGTGTGTTCCTGGCAGTACTTCTGAACACGGAACAAACAGAAAGACAATATTATTGCTTGTTTCTTTTATTGGGGCTGCACTGCACCCTCTATATCACTCATGGGATGTTTTTTTTTCTTGCAATGCAACACAGATGGAGAACTGGAGCATTTTAAAATGGGTAAAAGGCTGGCATGTGAGGACACAACACTGACCCTTCATTCTCCGCTGCTCCTGCCTGGTGCCTGGCGTGGTCTTCATTGCCCTAAGAAATGTGCCAAAGTAATCACAACACCAGTACCAGCTTACAAGCTGACTGTGCTTCTGGAACCCAAATCCGAAGAGAGACACTTCGATCGAAAATACGTAAAACTCCAATCATTTTCTGAATATAGCTTATATATTATATCCGATTATAGTTCAGATATTTAGTATAGTTAGTGGCCGGCCAGCTGATTGGGATGGAGCTTTAAAGGGAGTGATGAAGTCTGGAATCCTCAGGTGTTATAAAATGCAAGCTCAGAGCTCAGAAGTCGAGCAGAGGCCCCAGTAGGACCTCCACTGAGCTGTGAGCTGTTAGCCAGGCTTGCTGACCCCCCAGCCTGTCACCTTTATCTAAAAACAAACATTTGTCCTTTTTTCACATAGGCAGCTGTCTAATCTCTGTCGCTGTCTGACCACAAGGAAAATACCGCGGAAGGATAGCATCCTGATTTTGGACACGGATGTTTGCAACAACAAACACTATGAAAAGAATTAGAGATTAGATTATTTGCCAGTATAATTCTCAGATTATGACGAAGCTATTAAACATTTTCATTTTTTTTACCCATCCATCATATAAATGAGGGGGGAGTGCTGGATCTGAGGCTGGGATAACCCCTGGACCAGATGTCAGACCATTTCAGGACAGAGACACATCACAACTAGAATTTATTGCCCGAATTTGCTCACACATGCATTAAATTTGAGGCTGAATTTCAACGGCTCTCTAGTGTACTTACAGGGCAGCTTGACAGACATGGAATACATAAATACACAATTAATAAAGTCAATGGTCACATATACTCCATTTGATATATACAGTGTCCTTGTGTGGTTAATAACTGTACAAATAGTACAAGAGTGCATGTCAGTGCAAGAAATGTTTTAATAAATACAATAAGGACAGTGTGCAATCACTATCGGCAATATAGAAAAATCAGTTAGCCTAATAGCGCATTTTTGGACTGTGGGAAGAAACCTGGAAATTCTGACTACAAATAAAATCTGATAGGGTCATATAACCTGACGGGAGGCATCTAATATCTCTCTGTGTATGGGAAGCATTATCCAGATCACTGTCAACATTCACATCTTTGGATGTGCTCTTCCATTGAACTCTCTGCTCTATACTTTCCTGCTATTGCAAAACATTGCATCGTTGTTGACTCGAACATCAGCATCCTAGGCATCTGAGAGTGCAAACTGGTGAAGCTCCAGAAGATTCCATTCACACTCATGGAGTGGCTAGCACACTTTGCCTAAAACAGTCCATTAAATAGATATGGAAGGACACGGATATCAATATATATATATATATATATAGAGAGTAAGATTTATAGTTCGACAGAGGGTATAAGCCAGCCTGATAAACTAGTCAGTGCCCTCTATAAATTCCAAATTACTGCTTTTAACATCATGGGGGGCTTTTAAGTGCGCTTTGGGATTTGTGGATCATATCCATCCAGGGAACCAGAGGAACCCACGCTGTGAAAACATTGTTTCTCCTGTGACCTCATGTTTCTTAAAGGGCTTAGTGTCGACCTTCCCACAGACATCTGGATCCCAAACAAGAGCTTGCCCACTCGTCATCTACCCATTTCCTACAGGAGAGCTGCAGACACGCAATTAAAATAATCATGCCTAAGTCCCATGATCCTCCTCCAACTGTAAGTGGATCATAAAAAGAAACTGAATATATGAGCGCTTCATCTTGTTAATTCGCAGCGATAAACTTGAGAAAGCCGAAGACACATGACAGCCTGTGGCCGATAAACTCCGGCGATGATGAAATCAAAGTGCTGTATTATCAAACGCGGACAATTAGAGAAAACGTTTCCCTCCTAATGGACCACACACCGGCTCCATGTTTACAGAAGTAGTTCTTCCTGTGCACAAGACCGCGGAGGCATCCTCTACAAAAACAATGCCCCTGTTAATGGACGAGACGATGTTCAGGCTGAGCTCGTTTTGCCAAAAAAACTAAATAAACCAAAGCTTTGCAAGTGTATGCAGTCACTCATCACTGTTTAATGAAACTGTAGTTTATTCGTGAGGCTGATCTTCCGTGGGTTTTTTTTTTTTTTTGGCTGCATGCTGTGCTGTTCCCTCCCGTGACTCTCGTCTCATTCTCATATGCTTCGACTCGGCATTGCAGGAGAAACTAGCATTCGGAGTCACTGAACTCTGGGAGCCGTAACCAACAGTCATCTGCTTATCCTCACTTCTGTTCCTTCCATGATCTTATCCTGGCGTGACCCGGAATCAGCGGTCAGTCGTCATGTCGGCCGTTACGTGTTTTGCTTACAAATTCAATTTTCTCGCAGTCATGTTCCATATATCGAGGGAGCTTTTTTTTCTTTTAAGTTTGATAGGGGCAGAGGACTTTGAATCATATAACACGGAATCTGATTGTGCTTTGTATGTACAGCAAGGTGGCATGTCCTCTGATGCCGATCTGGATAAACTTTTGGAAGATGGATGGCTTGTTGGATGGATGGGAGGTGAAGGTGGTGTGTTTTATTTAGCCAGTCTAAACACTTCTGGTCCTGGTTGTATTTGTATAATTTTTCTCTGTGGCCAATTCATCCTAGGGCCATTGCAACATAGATCTCAGGCTGTAGTACTTTCTGTAAAAAACACTATGGACATCTGCTAAAAATGCATTGTGCTCCTCTACTTCTTAGGATGTTAAATGAAGGTAAAGGAGAAACCCCCCCAAAACTTGCTCTTCTGCACCCCAACCCCCCAACACACACACGAACACACACTGCAATACCTCCTTGATAGCCTGCACCACTCCCCAAAAGCTCCTTTGTCTCACTGATAACCCCGCAGGCCGCTGGCTCTCATCCGTCAGTTTCCGATTTTAGTGGGACCCTTTTCTTATCTTCTAAAAATGGAACCAGCGAGTGGAGCAGCTCCACAAATATCAGCCACCGTGATGAGAGTGACAGGAATATACCGTCTCATCCACAGATTAGATGCTAGCTGTCCTAACATTCATGCACACATATTATGGAGTAAGATGGCTATTTTACATAATATTTATTCAGCTGACACTTTTAGCCAGAATGACGTACGTTTTTGAGACAGCAGGGCCTGACGGCCTGACAGTCCCTGGAGCAGCTAGCGGTTAAGGGCTATGATCAGGGGCCTAGTATAACATCACTCTGCCCTGGGACTTGAACCTGTGACCTCTTGACCACCAGCACAGCTTTCTAACAATTTCAGCCATATTTCAGCTTCTTTGCATTTTAAATGGAGAATGTTACTGATTTGTTATGTCACATTAGATATATGGTCTTGTTTTGTGGTCTTATATGGTCAGGGATTTCCTCTTCTTCCTTGGGGGGGGGATATACACCTAAGACAGATGCCTAAAGTTGGCCCCATTTCAGGTCACGTCGTTGGAGCTCTGAGCCCATACCCCCTCCCCCCCTCCAGCCACCCTTCAGTCACCTACTGCATCCCTCCGAGAGCTCTTTCCCCTTGTTCCAAAAACCCACCCCCAGTCCTTGCCCACCCAGCCACTAACACGGGGAGAGTGACCACCCAGGTCAGCAGCAGGATCTGCGGTTGGGAGGGGTGGGGGGGGAGAGGTGGGGGAGCGACGGCTTGCTGCCCTCCCCTGCCCGGAATACACATGGGCCTGGGAGCCTGCCAGGGAGCTAACGTCACCTCCCCCCCACCCCCCAGCCCCAGGCCGACATCTCACTTACCGAATCGCACAGCTGACCGTTTGCAGCTGCGTCCTGCGCAGTGCTCAGAGAGAGGCCCACCTCCCCCACCCTCAGAAAGTCACATGTCGGCGCCGGAGTAAAACCGGAAAGCGACAAACCATGTTCATCGGTTATAAAGTGCGCTTCATTTTTCCATCATGTAACAAATAATAAAAAAAAGAAAACAATTTCCCGATTGTGGATTTTCCAATCAAGGAATGTAAGGAATGGCAGCTACTCGGCCATCATTTTTATAAAGAGGGACACTGTCCCTCACTTTGCTGCTTTATAAAACTCATCTGTCTCATACTTAATCTCTATCATTCTGATGCTCAGAAATCATTGCATTCACCTCTTACATAGTAGCTCATTAGAATATACATACATAATTATAGATATATTATCATGTGGCACCACCCACCCCTTCATGTTGCTAGAATTTTCTCTGACCTATAAAGCAGCAGAATGTAAAATAAGCCGGCCGCAGCTCGTCAGATGCACCTTTATATGCACCTCTGCATGCACCTCTGCATGCAGCTCTATATGCACCTCTGCATGCAGCTCTATATGCACCTCTGCATGCACCTCTATATGTACCTCTGCATGCACCTCTATATGTACCTCTGCATGCACCTCTGCATCCACTGTGGATATTTTCACAAACTAAGGAGATAAACAGATAACTGGGCCCTCAGAGGTTGCACTTTCAAATTTATTTTGGAGCAAATTCAATTTATAAGAACAAATCCATGACTGCAGTGGTCTTGTTCAGTTCCAGCATTTTCTCTGCCCATTCAGCACTTCCAAAATGGTCTGAACAATGAATATGAACCTTGTCACCAAATAAACTGGGAATCCATGAAAACCACAACACAGAACACTTACACAAATGCCAACATCCCCCCCCCCACTATTTTTTACAATGCCCTTACAGTTTGTTCTCATGAAGATTAGTTTTAGCTTGTAAACTGCCTATGACTGAATTTTTCCCTGAGCAGCTGAAAAAAAGATAGTTTGTTCCCCCCCCCCTCCAGATGACAAATGATGAGAGTTAGCTTAGAGAAACGGGGACAGGATCTGCAGATGCATTTTCTCACGCTTGAGTAACAACTGCCCGGCTGTGTTTAAATGGGTGGGGAGAGCGTGACAGACCAAGTGGCGGAGATCATATCAAAAACAGCTTTCTGTCAAAGATTAGGTAACTGGGACAGCCCTCAGCTGTGAGCGAGTGAATCATTTGGGGGTGGCAACTATCAATCATCAATCACAGAGGAAATTTCGTTTATCAAATATCAATGTGCTGAGCGGGAATAACAAGACCTACCTGACTAGTACTTCCCCTGATAAGAGAAAAAAAAACTATTTCTATATGAAAACAAAGCCACAATGCACATGTGTCAACCTATATTTTAAATATTTTGAACAATATTTGCCAATATTATGCAGGCTGTTTTCCTGTGTTTGTTTTAGGATTCAAGTGATTTTAAACGTCACAGTATTAGAATCTCTTTAGAAAGCACCCCCCCCCCCACCCAATGGGTACTTGACAAAATGGTTAAGATTCAGGTAATTGTTTTTGAGCAGCATCTGGTGGAAAGCTACAGCCTCGCCTTTCCTGCATGCTGATCAAACCCCGTCTGCGGCATTTCTGATGTGCCCTGTGTGCAGGCTGGGATTCCCGGGTTGACGTCATTATACCAAGACGGGCAGCTCCAGAGCAAGAGAGGGAGAGAGTGAGAGAAAGTACTACGTGTAAAGATGGACAGAATGTGACATCCGTGTCAAAACGCAGCTCAAGTTCCTGGAGGAACTGAATGGGATGCTAGCCAGCGCTGGACAGATGGTTCTCCCTTGTCTCCGCCAAAAAACAAAAAAAAAATCTCAAAGGATTTTGGAAAGCTGAAGCCCCCTGATACTTTATAGGGAGGAACACAATCGACGGGGACCCGCTTCAGAACAGGATCTGGCCCGGACTTTGCCTATGTTGTAAAAAGAATGCAGCAGAATGTACAAAAAAGAACTATCAGACTGCATTAGTATTTTACTTCGGGGTTGGATTGCTTGAATTGGCATTGCCCCTAGTGTGATTAGCGTATCTGCTTCTTCTGGAGCCAGGAAAGAGGGTGAGTGGGGGCCGGGGGTGGGGGGAGGGGGTGATCCTGGCC
>JAODUD010000134.1:7598611-7617429 GCA_026784285.1 Stomatorhinus walkeri
GACCATGCCGCCGGGAGAGCATGGACTCCACATGCAGAGCAGGTGTGATGCTGCAGGCCTACCTTCTGAGTGACCATGCTGCCGGGAGAGCATGGACTCCACATGCAGAGCAGGTGTGATGCTGCAGGCCTACCTTCTGAGTGACCATGCCGCCGGGAGAGCATGGACTCCACATGCAGAGCAGGTGTGATGCTGCAGGCCTACCTTCTGAGTGACCATACCTCCCCTCCTTACAGAAACCGATTGGGTAGTCGGGCATAAAGACAGCCTACTTTTCAGTATCCTTAAGAAAGCAAATGACACAACATGGAGAGAAGGCATTCACACTTATATCACAGCTGTCAGTAAATGACACAGCAGCCCATAAAACACCTGCTACCAGCTCCAACACAGAGTCCTCAGTCACAGATGAATGCCCTGTCTGTCCACATGTCCAGATTAGCTTGTTCCACAAAGCTGTTGGCAACCCATTTGCTATCGTTGGGGGCTCAGCGGGCGCCGCTGTCCGACCCATCAGCCTCCCAATTATGCATCACATGCATTTGGCTGACATTAAAACCCAGGCTGTAGTGCTCGTGTTGGACCTGATAAGACGTGTAGGATGACTTAAGGCAGCCTAAGAGCCCTGGGACTTATACCAGAAGGGAAGACTGACCGAATTTTTTCCACAATTGGAAAAGATTTAAAATAGCCCTGGACAGACAGTATGGGGCCTGTTTCACACACACACACACACACACACACAGACCTGGACTCATATCTTTGAGGTCACCGTCCATTCGTTTCTATGGGACAAACCCTAATCCCAACAATGACAACCTTAACCCAGCATTAACCTTCACCATAAGTAGCCAAACAAAATACAAGACTTTTGCCATTTTCAGTTTTTTAGTTGCCTTCACAGACTTTTATAAAATTGAATCTCCCCTTGTGGGGACTGAAAAAAATGGTCCCCACAATGTCAAAAAACAGGTTTTTATCAGATCGTGGGGACAATACGTCCCCACAATGTAATGTATACCTGAAGCACACACATACACGCTACACACACACACACACACACATATATATATATATATATATATATATATTTTTATAAAACTTGGTTTACGTAATTCCTACACATAAGTCCTGGCTTGAGATATTGCATGATACATTCTAAGGAGCACCTTAGAAGGCAGGCCTGCACCTCTTTGCTGTCTGCAGATCTGTTTCTGTGTGTTTGTGTTATTTCGACTTTTGCTTCACAGAGCAGCTGCAGCCAAGCAGGGCTCTCTGGTAAACAATCATCATGTGGCAGTGGGCATAAGATTCCAGGCCCAGTGGGACTCCAGGCCCCAGAAGCACCAGCAGGAGGTCGCCCACCCCCCCCCCCCAAGCCCGAGGGGGAGTCCGAGGGGGGGGCTCAGGATGCCATGACTAGGCTTGGGCGGTGGGGGCTGTTCAGGCCACCAAGATTGTTGTCAGGATGCTTTAATTAGATGCGACTGACTTCTTGGTGTTACCAAAGAGAAGAAAGAGGGAGATATTTCCCAGAATTCCCCCAGCCACATATGCCAGCTAAGTCTGCAGACTCAACCTAAATATTAGAAGTGAGTCAATATTGCTTTTTCATTTTTGAACCAAATAAGACGAGGACTGAAGATGCTTTTGTATTACATGAATTCTGTGGCCACATCTGTCTTGTCTTCAGCCGTTTTTCCTCAGAAGGGTCACTTATCTCATTTAGTCTGTACTTTTGGGATAGATTGACTTGTTTTGACTATGGATGGCAGCTGCAGAAAGCTCTGTTGTTTGCAGATGGTTTCTTTGTCCTGCAATGGTGAGAAACAAAGAAAAAACATTCCCAGACAGGAAACCGGGGAAATTCAAGTGTCACTCAGATATGTAACAGGTGACAGGTGTCTCAGACCAGGACTTTTTCACTTTAGTGTGACTACAGGCTGATCATACAGAGAGTCTGTTACTGACGAGAAACGGTAACTATTGGATTGTCTCATTACTGACAATTTTTCTTATGTGGAAATATTTTCAGTGAATCACACTTTGATTAAAAAAAGCAACAGAACTCAGTGACCTGACTATCAAACAAGGATGATCTTACAAGGGTTTTCCACAAATTTCATCACAATGGAATACTGTATGTGAAGTTTCTATGTGCACAGCATATAATGGTGTATAATAAATTCGAGGCCTAGTGGAAATATATGACGACCATGTCAGGATATTTACAAACCATAGCATTGCAATCAATCCACATCTCTGAACTAAAAATCCTAGTCAGTTACCTATTCAATGTGCAAAAGAATGCTTCACTTGGTAAGAAAAGTTACCGATAATAACAAGAAAGAACCCAAAACACTGAAAATAATACATTTTTACATCAATTAATCATACTCACATTCACAAATTCATAAATGCAAATATCATTATAATTTCCAGCCTAGACTTGGACCTCAGCTGTAATTGAGCTTTTTAAATAGATACTGGTGTATACTCCATCTTGAAAAGGTTGGAGGAAACCTGCAGATAAGAGGCAGGGAGCTTTTAAGGCTCCTTTGGTATAAACCACCCCCCCGCCCCATCCCATCCCCCCCGGCACCCTGGACTGGGATAACAAACCTGACCACCCAGCAATGGACCCGGGGTCGTGGACCATCACACGTCCCGCCAGTACTAACAGGCTGTCAGATCTTCCATGCAGTGGCAGCCGTGACCTTTTTACCTCCTGCTCACTAGGCAGCAAACGGAGGGACACATGGTCCACCAGCGGAACAGGCTTCGTCAAATCAACCAGCTCACACAGTTACATAATATGCATAATATAACTCTTGGATCAGAGACTACCAAAGGAGGCTGAGGGTGTGAAGCACTGAATACTCTGGGACAAACTCCACTTGTAATGCTCACAAACATATTGTCGTACGAACTTGGCACTTCGTGATGACATCACACACTGAATAGTGCAAGAGCGTAAGCCCCAGACTATACATCTGTGATCATTTGCGGACAGAGCAACAGTAGTCTCAGAAATCTGGAACAATGATTGTTTAACTGGATACTAAATAACATCATCTCCATATATTTTGGGGAAAAAACATCTTTTGCTTCAGCTGCATTCTCGGATCCACAGAGCGGAGCTGCAGACCCTGGAAGGAAGCTGAAAGGTAGCTCAGAAGAGAGTGAGACAAAGGTGCGACCATGATCCGAGCCTGGAAAGCAGCCCACCAGCTTCCCGGGAGCACACACCAGGTGGCCCCGATGAAGCATGTTTATGATATCAAAGTGGTTAAATCTGTGGGTGAAAAGTGAGCAGCGTTGAGCAATCGCAGGGATTTCATTTCTCTATGCTCTGCAGCCTCCGTGGCCCCCCCCCCCCCCGCCAGTAAGTCCCAAAGACCATTACAGTAGCCTGGACTCTGCGTTTTGGGGGGGCAGGGACGTCTCCACAGTAAACAAGAAACCATTCAGAGGGTTTGCTTCTCTAAGTATAACAGCCTCCTGGATGAGGCCATTTTAACGATGACCGGGGGGGTGATGGAGGAGCGTGTGTGTAGGTTAGAAGTCAAAGCCTTGGCCAGCAGCAGCTGGGGGTCCAATCTTTCTTTACCGATGGTCAGGGCACTGCACCCCCGACAAGATGGTTGGCTCATTACGCTCCCACATCACTTCTAATTCCAACTATTAAGATGGTAACACGTTACTTGTGGGGGGTGCAGATAAAATGGCATTATGCTATTACTTATGCATTAATTAACCACAAACTAAGTCTTAGTTACATGCTGATCTCATGTTCATTCATCATTAATGGATCATGGTGCATCTCTCATCCGAAGCAGTTACTGTACTTGTTACTGTATCTGTTAATTCTATAAACCTTTGTGAACTACTGAAGGAACAAGTCATGAATAACTCAGGTTTAATACTGATGTCATGCTTGTTGATCATTCATGAATCGTGATGCATCTTATCTGAAGGACCTACTATATTTGTTCATGACTTGTACTGCAGTAGTAACTGAGTTACTACTAAGGATTTGTGCCACCTCAAGTAACATGTTACCATTAAAGTTGCCTTTTCTCTTTCTCTGTACCTTAATATACGAAAGGGCAGGAAGAGATGAGAATGGGTTTGAAACTCGCCTTTTTCTTTTCACAAAAACTGCTGACTCATTACAAGTTATGTGCAATGTGTCCTTTCCCCATCGACTGTATAACTCAAGCATTACAGAGCAGGCCTAAATTTATACAATACATGAAACTTTCCACAATTTGAAGTGATGGTGGGGCAGTGAAACCCCAGCCACCTCTAAGTCATCCTACATCATCAAAAGAAAAAAAACAATATAATTCTTTTATTCCAGTTCCAAGCTGCCAAGCTTATATACTCGAGAGAGAGCTTTTAGTGATGTCATGTTGATTAATGTGTTTATATGCGCAAGATAACTTATACTTGTCCACATAACTGGAGAAGTGAAATGTATAGTTTTGTCATATTTGGCAAAATTTTATAAAAGCATTTAGAATCGAAAACTTTAAAGTATACAGTTCACTGAGATTGAGCTATTATATTTTTACCATTTTATCACTACTTACTGAAATCAGAGCTTTTTTCGTCTCTAAAGAATGCTGGCAGAGGGCCAAGTCTCAGCTCGGCCCCTAGGAGGCACCATATCATAGGACCGCAAGCATCTGGTGTTGTGGTGGTGGTCTAGGGATTAGGATGCTTGCCTCTTGACTAAGTGATCTGGGGTTTGAGTCCCACCTCTAGCATTACTATCACAGTGTCTCTTAACACCAACTTGCTCCTGAAATGTGAAAAAATGGGGGTTGCTCCGGCTAAGAAAATCTGCTAAATGCTGTGAATGTAACTGATTAAGCTGAAAGTGGGTTTGTTGAGAACGTGACATCATGGTGTGTTGCTTGGCAATTTGTGTTCTTGGTCTGTCTGAAGACGACCTCTTACTTGGCAGGTTGCTGGTGTCATATTATGGGTTGGATCCTTGTCTGGGAAAAAAAACCCCTTGCATGTCAACCAGATATATTACCATGTCATGGTACCAGGATCAGCGACGTGTGAGTCTTGAGGAGAATGGATGACTGTTAGCAGCTGACTCAGTCAAAGAAAAAAACATATGTGGGCACATTTTCAAGAAAAAGAGAAGAGATGTGCAGTTTGCAGCTCCAAGGCGATCCCTAAGTGTCAATTGTACGGTTTTGCTTATTTTTACCACCCCCCACTTGATCCCCCTCAAAACACCACCCCAAGAATCCCTGAAGAGAAACAAGCCTAATGATTCCTCTGTTTCCCCTCTTCCCTGTCACAGCCACTCTACATTGGGGTGATTAGCATCATGCAATATGACTGAAGACATCTTGTTTTCTTTTTGTAATTTTAAGAAAATACATCAGTGGATTAAGCCAGCGGAATAAACAATCCGATTAGCAGTAGCTGTATCCTGCCCCGTCAGTCTGGCCCTGGGAAATAGCTGGTGTGCAGAACATTTCAAAGTCCTTGTGTGGCGGCCCCACTCTTAGTCTCCCTCCTGTTGCATGCCTTGAATATCAAATCAAATGTACAATGATATATGCATACAATGTATCCAACGTAATTTGCATAAAAGATGCAACAATATAAGATTCAGTCTTACTGAAGTGAATGACAGCAGCATTTCAAACATTTTGCATTGCGTTCATTCATCTTCTAACCCAGTGTTTCCCAATCCGGCCCTCAGGGAGCCACAGCTGGTCCACGTTTTTGCTCCCTCCCAGCTCAACTTGAACCGTCTATGGGTTCCTGAGGACAGGACTGGGAATCACCGCCATCTAGCATTACAGGTTTCTATGTGATAAAACATTAATTTATTATTACATCTAACCCAGTTTAGGCTACAAATCCAGCGGCAGGTGTTGGTTTAGAAATAGTATCACCTTTTTAGGCCTCTGTCAAGGAAACCATGACCTTGTCAGTGTAAGGTTCAGCCAACGTTTCAACCACATCCACAATATATTATTATCTAGAGAGCAACAGCTGGTGAGGAGGTTAGAATAAACAAAAAATAAAGCATTAATATACAAACTAGCAACATGTCCATGTTTACTCTCTGTTGATTTCTTAGATCAAATTCTTTCTTCAAGCAGGACTTTTTTCCTTTTTTCCAGATGATTTAAATGTGGATGCTGACCTGCCTGGCAAAGGATATAAGACAGGGAAACAAACACAGGATTCTCAAATGCCAATTGAGCAATTTAGATCAACCATTGACTATTCTGCACATCTGGTAAGAAACCCTGGGAAACAGAATCTCTTTTGAATGAACGAGGGGGATCTGGATTTAGTTCCATTGACTGACAGAAACAGCTCTTGTCTGTGACTGACTCATCTCTCTTTCAGCACAAGCTCTGTTTCCTTGTCCGTTGTTTTTTTTCCTGAGATCTCACGGCAGCTTTCGAAGCCAAGCACAACTCAGTGCTTCAGTCGGGTTTCCACACTCTTCTACTCCTTTGAAATTTTCTGTCGTTCTGAAGAGGCTGCTCAGGTCTTCTGAAGAGATGCTCATTCTCCCTTTGGGGTTCCCCCTGGCCCTGTTCCTGGTCCTCTCATTTTCCCCTGTCTCCTTCTGATTGAGGACATGGCTATTTCCCTCTTTCCAGATGCCACACATGTCATCGAGTTTGCTATACCAGCATCTATTGAAATGCAAAAATAAAAATCCTCACGGCTGCTCTATCATAACCTCATCTCCACCCTCCTTTCTGTCATACAAGTGCATACATCAAGCAGCACTCTGCTGATTCATTCTTATCACAGTTATTTTGAAGGGCTGTTACTAATTTATGTGTTATTAAACATCTAATTTTCATGTTGCTCATTGGAGTCATATTCCACAAAAAAGACAATAATTTAACTTTATTTTACTTTAATAGATGCAGTACCTATAACCAGGGTTTAGATGTAGACAGAGACCAGCGGAACCCAGGTCTGCCTTTATGTCCAAAGGGAACGGCTTAATAAAAGGTCAGTTTTGCACTAAGAATAATGTTTTTTCATCAGCCTTGATGTTAATTTTCATTAGTAGCTTGAGCAGAAGGGATTTTCCAACAACTCCTTGATTTCAGTGTTGTGTTTGAATTTTGATTTATTTCTCTTACTGAAATAAGAGTCTAGTCTTAGCTACACTCTGCTAGACATAAGACATGTGTAAGGTGCAATCCGTGAATAACTTGATATTTTAATTTATTTACACAGGGACATTACAAATGAATAAGCAAGACCTTTACTTGTAGTGGCGTATAAGCCATTTTGATGCATATTTAAGTTTCAATTACTTGTTATATTTTTTAAAAAATCAAGTACTAATATTAATATTATAATATGAATATTATCATTGCAATTTAATTACATTCAGTTACAAAAATCCAATTACATTTCACCTGTTGTGCATAGATGCACTTACACACAATCTGTACACTCTGCACAGAAATACAGTGGAAAAAAAAACTCCAGACTGAGGAATGAAGTTTTTGGCCTGAGCTCATGGGAACCTTAAATAGCGGCAGAGCGGAATGACGGCGCTGCACACGCTTTTGGATGACGTACAGCTGGAATTTCCGTAACGAAGCGGTCCAGCGAATGACACCCTGGACATTATTCAGAGTGGAACCACACCCTCTGCTTCCTTTGGTGAGTTTAGGCTTGCCGTCGTCTGAGCAATACGGCATTTCATGTGAAATTGAAAGTAGTCATCCCCTATGCTGCAGGAGTCTACATTCATGTGAGATGAACTCATGCTGCATTATTCAAATTAAGGTCATGCCAATCTCAGACCCGTTGCATGTAAGATGATAATTATCATGTATCATATATCTTTTGTAAATGTCTCCATTTAAGGATTCATCCCCAAAAGACTGTGGGAATATTTTGGAACACGGCAGAGAAAGTTAAAATCTGAAAGTCAAGTACCTCTCTGTATACTTAACATTAATTTATAGATTAGCCTCCAAAAATTTTAAAGTTACTGCCAAGATTAAAACTGTCAATCAGTAGCTAACAACACCAAAGTTATGATGTCACAATTTCTGATGATGACTTCATCAAACAACAATGTTTTATGACATCATAAGCCCCCAACACAATGTAAATTTGTAATGGACATTATATATTTTTAATGCCAGTATTGTTACTGGGAAATCTTGATCCCCTTCCTTAAAGACAAGGATGAATGCAGGGGAAACGGTTTAGAAGCTTTAAAATGTCTGTCTGGGGTTCAAGAAATGCATGGTTTCTCAATCCTGGCCCTAGCATAGTACTTTGTGTACTAGTTTTGGTTCCTGTTGGACTTTCCATTACTCTTGATACAGCTGTTTAACAATGACGTAATTCGAATCAGATTAAAAAAAACATAGCTAAGAACAAATTTGGTTTTTTTTTAATCATTAAAGTATAATTGTAGCTGTGAAATACTATGCAAATAAAGCTGATTTAACTGTAAAAATATACGACCAAAAACAACTTTTAGTGTTCATCTTGGTTAATTATTGCATAATAATGCAATTTAATCATGCCTGAAAAATTCTTGAATATCTATTTGATTTAACATATGTAATCATTTAACAACCAACTGACAAACAGTCTTTGAGACCTTGTTTCTAATTGAAGCTGATGCTTTGCCTTTCAAAAAAGATAAATCATTTTGGATGATAAATAACAAAACAATATAAA
Source organism: Stomatorhinus walkeri (assembly GCA_026784285.1). Lineage (NCBI taxonomy): Eukaryota > Metazoa > Chordata > Actinopteri > Osteoglossiformes > Mormyridae > Stomatorhinus > Stomatorhinus walkeri. The sequence continues at coordinate 7,607,333 of JAODUD010000134.1, forward strand.
CTTCTGTTTCTACCAGGAATGTTTTTGAAAAGCAGTGACAGTTCAAGCGCTGGTTGCTTCATTAGTTTACGTTTTCCCATCAGCCTAAAAACGTGGTGACCATCGCAGTGGATAGCATTGCAGTGGATAGCATTGCAGTGGATAGCATTGCAGTGGATAGCAGTATTACAGGGTTACATCAAAGGCAACTCGATGCAAACCACCAATGCAGTGGCTCCTGCAAGTTCATGCAGACTCTGCAATTAAGCCAAAACAATGGCCTCATTCTTTGCATTATGCTACAGCTACCAGCGCAGCCAGATGTTCTCTTGGTGTGAGTACCAGTACAGTTCTCAGAAATGTGTTCCCAGTTTGGATGAGACCAGGAAACAACACAGAACAGACCCCCACCACTGCCGGCTGGAGGGCTTTGCCAAAGTCTCTTTCCATTCACTTCCATTCAGGACAAACAGAGCCCTCTGTGTCTCTTTAGTTATGTTGCCCATGCACGCCTTGCATCACATTTTGTACATCTCATTATCCAGCACAAACAAAGCATTTACACTGAACGTAATCAAGAAATTAGCCTGATTGAAACATCTGGCCACCATTGTCCATAGCCAAAATACTGTATATCAGAAACACACACATATACAGTATACACTGTGTAGGGGGCTCTGAAACATGCATTTTCTGTTCTGAAGACGAGATCTTCTTTTGTATAATGAAAAATGAAAATGAGAGTAATAATCTTTGCAAAAACAAAAAAAAAGAATAATCAAAGACCTTTGAAAACAACCTGGCAATGACTACAGATGACAGATGAGCGTACCAATCCTGATAGTGTACCATTCCTGATCTCATGCCATTCCTGATCCATGCCATTCCTGATCCATGCCACTCCTGACAATGTATCATTCCTGATCGCGTGCGATTCCTGATCCATGTCATTCCTGATTGTGTACAATCCTGATCCATGCCATTCCTGATCCATGCCAATCCTGATCCACGCCATTTCTGATCCTTGTCATTCCTGATCTCGTGCCATTCATGATCCATGCAATTCCTGATCCATGCCACTCCTGATAGTGTATCATTCCTGATCCATGCCATTCCTGATCCATGCCATTCTTGATCCATGCCACTCCTGATCCATGCTTACATGTTCTGCAGTTTGCTATAGGACATTCCAGCAGCAAAATGAACGTTCCATTGCCTGTGTTTGTTGCATAAACTAGGTTCATTAAAACAGAACCTGAAACCTCAAATCTCTAACACTGCTCAACTGTAACATCTGATTATCTGTCACTTCAGAGCATCAAGTGAAAAACCCTTAGGAACAGAGCTCTGTACAGGATTGAAATCAGCAGCGTTGATCATGACCCAATTGACATATTATGGACAATTGAAATATCAACTAACCTATTCACAGGCAACTAACATAACATAGACAATGAACTATATATCAAGTTTCATAGACAATTAATGTATCACAGACAATTATAACATATCAACCATCACATCACAGACAACTAACTATGTTCCCCAAATAAATGTGACAACAAGAACTTGAAACATTTAAATAATAACAACTGGGAAGCTGATAAAAAATTTTTGATTAACACCCGTTCAGTTATTGTAAGATTAAAATGAACCAGTAGAGTTTATATAAACTGCAACATCATCAGTCCTATAACAGAAACAAATACTTGTTAAGGAAAACCACTGGGTTTGTTTTCACAAAGTCTTTGTGGGAGAGGGGGGGAAGTCGTGTCTTGTTCTTGAACGGAAACAGAGCTGTCAAGAGTTGGAGTGTCACTATGAATGGGGCTTAAGGCACAAGATTTTATTGTGAAATAGGTCTGGACCCCAGAGAAACAGTGATGTCACGGCTGACATAAGCACGTACGTGTCTTCGAGCGAAATCTGAGACATTTCTTGACAAGTGCAAGTCCCAGAAAACAAATAAATAAATGGGATACATGCATTAAAATGAACATATGTTGTAAAGTGTCAGTAAAATTTCAAAAAACCACTATGAAATTCACATCAGATATTATGTTCCCATAGTTCATGTCTTATGGGGCGTGTCTCGGTCATCTTACCCAGATACATTCAAGCGAGCCCGAATTTATTGGCAGAATCAACAACAAAAGGCAAAGTTACCTTCCTGTTTCGTTCAAGTTGAACTGAGCCGATCAATCAGGTCCTGCTAACAATCTGGGGGGGGGCAGCCAAAATTCGAACCGTTTGGGAGGCGCCATTGGCTCAGTGGGCTTGGACACTATATCTGTAATCAGAAGGTTGTTGAAATCATATTTTGTGGTCAGCAGACTTTTCGTTGATGGGCCCTTGAACAAGACCATTACCACTCAGGTGTTGCCTGCTCTCTCAGAAACGTAGATTGCTTTGGATAAAAGGGTCTGCTAAATAAGAAAAACGCATTCTACGGTACATGGATGTGCACTTTTGGAAAAGAGTGAGTCGGGGAATGGACTGTAGGAGGAGGGGGTTCCACACAGTGTGAAACAGCAACAATACAAGAGAGGCGTGAAACATTAGGGATAGAATTACTGGCCTTCAGAGCAGACTATCTGACAGTCCGGGACCATGAACCAACCTTCTCCCCTTTATTTAATGACTTGGGTGTTATTAAATAATTTGCTTGATTTTCATATATACTTGCTCTATACTGATGACAATTTAGAACCATTTGGTGCTTACAGAACACATGTGATACAGTTAGAGGAGTATGTATAGATCAGTAACAAATTACAAAATATCAGCCTCGGACATAAAGTCTTGAAACGCTACACAGCACCCTGACGCTGTATGTTTCAGTTTGTCTATCTAAAAACATCAACACGGACATACAAAACCAGCTATTAATAGCTGCTCACGGTTTATTATTTTGATTGCTTTTACCGATTTGTGATTGATTTCAATAGACTGAGTGACAAAATCAGCTGTTGATTGAAAGGCCAAGAAATACCTGGTTTATTTCATATCTTCACAAGATGGCTACATACGTCTTGGTCTTCCTTCAAGCCCAAGTGCTTACAGTGCTCTCAATCTGATATACTGCTTATTGTAATCGCAACAGCTCTTTCGTTACCCCAGGGTGAATGAATCAATATAAATTACCACTGATCGCGGAAAGAGCAGGTAAGTGGAACCAAGCATGGGTTTCTCCCCCAAATGGGAATAATTGAGGTTCTAAGGGGCCAGAGCTCAGAATCCTTCGCATGTGTCCACCAGAAACAGGTCATCCGTCAGTCATAATGGGTACCCCTCCCCCATCCTGCACCGAAGGTGGCCCCCCAAGCGCTATTCCTGGTGGAAGTCCTCTTGCTTCTCTGTAGACGGCAGCAATCACAGGACACCCCCACCCTCCGCTTTTATTAATACCAAATTAGCCCCTTTTAGCCACTGTGTACAAAAATGCATTGACAATGCAATATACAGGGGTCTAGTTAGAGATGAATGGATAGGAGAGCTGAGTCTTTACTGGGGGGGGGGCTGATGGCAAACTATTTATGACTTATGCCAATAAATACATATTCATTTGGTGGTGGGGGCTCAAAACATTTTTGGGGAGCTTAAAATTGTTCTAATGACACCACTGGACTTGTAAAGTTCTGAGATCTCATCTTCAGTGAGGTCTCCTCTTCCATGGTAACCCAATCCTCAGTCTCTGGTCGTCTTCACCAATCGTCTTCTTGACCAGCTCAAAGCATTAGCAATACAGTTCCTCACAGGGATGTTGGGCTTTTTATCAGTCAAAAGTCTGTCTGAATATTCAGGTGAGGAGCATTGCTGTGGGAGCCTTCTCCTCCCCAGACAATAATCTGCACCTTACACCGTGAGAAGTGTCGTGTTGGGTCTGGACAGATACGGGGCTCCTTACCATCTGCGAGGTCAGACGTCCTCTTGTCATCTCTCAGCTTGCACTTTCTCTCATCGCAGCCATAAAAACCCTTTGATGTTTCATGGAGGACTTGACTGGAAGTGAAGCCATAAAGAGCAGAGCTGATGTTTCCTGTGGGACCAGCAGCTATTGATTATCTACGTGACCTCCTGCATCCCCCAAAACCCTGCTCTGCTCATTCAGTGAAAATCACACCATTGGTGGCCTTGACGTTTTGAATCAGTACCAAAATCAAACCAGTCTTTCTGATCAACCATATCTATCCCATACAATTACAGATTTGTTTTTCAAGAACTATATTAAAGAAAATCTTGTTTGTGTTTAACAAACTTTTTTGTTATTTGTGGAAAGATATAGAGCTGCACTACTGCTGGATGACACGACATGAAAAACTGTTTTTGGGCAATGAAATCTTCCAGACAAGCTGGTGGTGAACTTCCAGGATTCCTATGTACAGTTTAGCACCTGAATTGCTAATGGCTAATTGCTGCTTCTCAGTGCTAATCCCCCTCTCAGTACTACTCTCACATGCTCTTTTCATTTAAAGTTCTCATCAAAAATTTCAAAAAGTAATTTGAGTTTGCATTTGTTCCAGAACAACAAAATATCCCAAACTGGAATATACATGTAACTAAACTCTAATTAGTATTTAACTTGTTTTAAAATGAATGAATTGTATTTATTGCATCTACAATATGATTGATGAACAACAGGGAAAAATTATTCTCTTATGTCATAAAGCTTTCCTCTCTTTTCCTTCAATGAGTTAGAAAATTTAGATTTGTTTTGAAATCCTACAGTTGATCTGGTGTCAACTAACTTTGTCAAGGAAGGAGGTTTTTAAAAGGCATAGAAATTACTTGAAGTCTGCAATGATGCCCTGCTGAGTGTGGTTTCCATGGAGAACGGGAATACAAATCGAGCAGGATATCGTCATCGGGATCTTCACTCACACCACGCACGTTGGTGCTCCAGGGGCAAACTACCGCACCTTATTCCTCAAAGGTTCCATTCTCCCTACTCCTCACCCACGTACGATCCTCAAGTGATAATCGAAGTTCCCAGAAAAGGAGTTTTTATTGCTGCAACACAATTTCCACACAAAGTGGATTAAAACAATGCTGAGTTGGTGAAAGCCTTGCCAGAGCAAAGGGCATGTAGACTCTCTATCAAACACAGCCACTTTATTAGTCACAGCCTCAGTAAGGAGAGTCATACCTAAACAATCAAAATGATTAGGGAAAAGGATATAATGCAATAACTTCAGATATATGAGTAATGCAATCACTAGTAAGGACATAAAGTTTACTTAAAAAGTAGAGCACTACTATATATGAGTTAATAGGCCACCTGTTTTTCATATTATTATGTTAAAGTCATAAAGCAATTATATTAAATATGGATGTTTTAGAAAATATCTCAACTTGGAAAACAAACAACTTGTGGAGAAGTCATGCCCTCATGCCCTCATTAATGTTTGGGTGATAATCCCCATTACAGAGAGTTGTTTATAGGTTAAATAAGTCACTGACAAACTTAAGGGTTCCTGAAAATATTTGAAAAGCTACAACACATTCTAATGAAGTATTTCCGAGAAACTCTGTTTAGTTACAGCATGATGGGGGGTTGGCTGCTGGTTACCTCAGCAATGTGCAATTGTAATGCCAGTATGGAGCAGAAGTGGAAAGTCCAGATCCAAAAAGTACATATCCAGACCAAGGTTTTATTCTAAACCAGTCAGTTGAGTACTCTGTGACTGTGCCTATTTATGCTCAACTGGTTGGTTGAAACAAAACCTTGGTCTGGATTTGTACTGTCTGAAGCTGAAGCTTAAACCATTGTAACTCTCTGTGCCATTCATATAGCTAATGAAGCTGACCGATTTCTTTGTATTGGTTATATATAATCATTCTTGGTTACCTTTACCGAAGATCAGTATATGCTATGTAAAAATGCCTCCGTGACAGGCAGGTACCTAGGCCACACCCCCATTTTGTCTTCAGGTGGCCACACGAGGTCCTACCTGCCCTTAACTATGTGCTGCTTTGGAGATTGCCTGCTGCAAATTATATCCTATATAAGGGGTCTCAAACTCCAGTTCTGGAGGGTCGGAGCCCTGCACATTTTTTGGGTTTCCCCTCATTCATCTCTTTGTGCTAATTACCACACAGCTCTTGAGCTGAATCATCTGTGGTGGAACAGGGAAAGAACTAAGCTACACAGGACTCCGGCCCCTCAGGACAGGAGTTTGAGACCCCTGTCCTATATGTTACTTTGGGGCTCACACATTTAACTTGAAAGGCTGAAGATGTTTGTTTGCCTGACAGTCTACACCACTCTGATCCCTTGCTGGTCTCTTACATTCCATGAATGTTCATAGTGTTGTACTTTGTCTTTTGATTGAAAACTGCCATTAGATTTTTACTATATGTGTAAAGCGTCCATTAAATAAAAATAAATGCAAACATAATAAACCGCTAAATTGAACAGGTTAAGTCTTTTTGTTTTTTTTTCTATGTGTATAAATGAGCGTTAACTATGTATATGCCTGTTGGCGCTTAAACCATAATTATACAGTCAGAAGACAACGGTAAAATTACGACCAGTCTTTGTCAGATATCAGGCCAAATGAATCTGAAATAATGGGCCAAATGTTCATGTCTGAGAAGTCTAAGACTGTGGACTAGAGTCACCCTTTGAACCACAGGTCACAACATATGTGAACGATTTTCAGAAATCTATATGAAATATCACCACAGGTTATCTTCACTTTGGTTTATGAAGTCAGCAGTTAGTTTCAATGCCATGTTAAAAAAAATAATTTATACACCAGGTCAGAGGTTCTAAAAATAAATATATAAGGAAATAATGAACCCAATATGATGAACTCACACAGCATCCATTATGTCTGAAGCGGAGTTTACAATAACGTCTTAAAATAAATCTAAACAAGTTTAGATGTAGCGCCTCCTGCTGGTGTCACTTAACGTGTAATATAAATCACGGTAATAAACTTATAGCCTATAGGCAACGTGAGTTATCTTCAAAATAAAACAACATTATATGTATATATATGAATATCAATATATACATATGATAGAACAATCAATTAGCTTATTCTAATTTATTATAAACTCTCCCGTGTACGTAGAATTATAATGTCGCTAAACTTAATTAGAAAGTTGGCAAGTTACATATCTGTTTAACTTTCTTTGCATAGGTTGTGAGTCGCCTTAAGGGTGGGGAAAGTCGAGAAAAAAGCAAAGCATTTTATGTTCAAAGTTTAAGATAAGTGCTAGAGGCACGAATCTCATCCACGTTTTAGATGTTTGAATGGGTCGCTTTTTGGGGGGAGAGGGAGGGGGGACTTTGCTCCTCCTCGTCTCCCCATCCACCCCCTTATTAAACCAACTCCAAAAACTCTCCCCGGGTAAAAAGACCTATTGGAAATTTAAGAGCTGCAGGAATCATAAACTGAAGGCGCCTGAAGAAAGTATAGATGCGGCAAAAAGGAAAACAAATACAGTAATCCGTCTTAATGACTTTAAACTACATGCTTGGGAAAAAACTTGAATTTTATGAGAACCCTTGTCATTAATATTAACTACTGTTTCATATTTTTTTAACTGAATGCCACCTCAATATTTGATTGACAAGATGACAGGACACATACCTATACATATTTGTTAATTATATTCCTCCACAAAATATCTAATATATACGAAAAGAAAACTTAAACTTGAATTTTCCAGCTTTTTTATTGAAACACGTCGCTCAGCCTTGGATTTTGAAGCGGTCAAAATGGGTCTCTACTGAATTCTGTCTCATAAAAAAGTGTATTATAAGTTTTATCCAGCTGGATAGTGGAGTCTCATCTGATCGCATCCTACGAGGGGAATCAGGCATCAGCACAAGGTAAGTGTGAAAAAATCTACTCGTATATATATTCTATATTTCATTCAGTAGCCAAGAGCAGCTCATATACCCGCTGTTCTGTAGAACAACGGTGACTTTGTGTCATGCAAAAGTTACCTGGCAGACGAGTTACATTTTTGTCCTTGATTTCATCAGAGACATATCTAGTTTTTTTTTTCTTTTGCTATATTCAGTATTTTTAAGAAGCATACGTACGCTCAGGAGACTTACACTGACAAATGGTGCTTAAACGTGGAAGAAAAGTGTCTTGCGGGCAGATGGCGAAGTGTCGCCGGACGGACTCCCCCGAGGCATCGGCTCCTTGAATACGGCTTTATTATTACTAAATGCGACGCCGTGACACCCGCTGTTTACGGTCTGTGTGGCACTTTGTTACTGGAAATCCAATAGTTAGTTGTGAGTGATAATATGCATGATTTTATTTTTTTTAATATTCGATTTATGTTTAATTTGTTTTAATTTAAAAGCAAAGAAAACGTTAAAGAGGACTGGCTATAATGCGATTACCGTTAGCAGACTGATCCTGACATCAGTACGATACCCGCTACTTCACGTTTGGGGGCTCTGCTCCGCCCTGTCAGCTCATTTGGCAGGAGAAAGTTTGAATAGAGGCGGTATGATGATGTGATCTACAGGCTTCTTGTTATACATCATGCGCACCTAAGCTTATCGTATTGTTTAGTTATTACGCCAGTCAACGTAATGAATCCGATGACAGGTCCTGGTGCTTCAGGTCTTCACGATCGTGCAGCTTCCAGGAATACAGTCTGTACTGTGGATGCTCACGGTCTCCGTTATTTTAATACGAGCGAAAGTGAAAGCAGGTCTGTGGTGGACTAGCTCTCCTTATTTAAGCGCAAGCGTTTGTCTTGAACACATTACACACACTACAGGACAATCAAGTCGGTTGACGCTGGCATTTCACATTGCAATATGGCAAGATGAGTTCACTTGCTGATTGCCAGTGATGTTACCATGCCAAGCTGTCACGAGCAGATAATATTTTTAATAATTTAAAAGCAAGTTTAACATATTAAAGAATTACTGCACAAACCAAATTTGTGATGGATACACGATCAGCTAAACATATTGATTTTTTCACCTGACTGGTGCAACAGTTTTGCATGGCTAACAACTGCATGCCACGTTCACTAGATTAATTCATCCTTTTCGACCTATGTCAGTCTCCAGAGATTATTATATGGCTTTTTCATAATTAATTAAAAGTCACTGCATCTTGGAAAAGTACAAATCCAAAGTACAAAGCCAATACCTTTGCAAGGACGCATATCCAAATAAAATCATTCTGAAGTAATTAAACAGGAAGACTCTGAAGAGTTATTTATACTAAAGGCAACTAAGTACCTACTCATAAAGCTGGACGTCATATGGGACCGGATTACGCTGACAATAGACTGGCATCTCCTCCAGACTGTCTGCTCCCCAGTGCCGCTTGACTGGGAAAAGCTCCAAGCTGACCCCAGTCAAGCATCCAGTAAGCAGTTATAGGAAATGGATATTGAGATGGGCCAGCTGGGCTCTGCTGTTGTGCTGCCTAATTGGGCAATGAACCAGACTTCAGATGCGATCTGTCAGCCTCCAGGTTACGAGCCTGTGTCTTTAACCGACTTCCGAAACTTCATCCCACAGACTAGAAAGGAGGTGAGAGAGTGAAAGGAGCTGGTGTGGATGGACTGAATGGGCTCTAGGGAGGGCAGGTAGCATTCACCCATCTATCTTCAAACCACTCACCTACAACCGGGCTGTTCAGATGAAAGGCAGCAGTATATAAAGTATTATGCATATTTATATTTAGCTAACTATATGTCAACTGGGGTTTTGCACACGGTGGGCTGTAGGTGAATGGAGTCCTGAACTGAGCTGCTAATATTCATGCTAACATGTGTATTAAACATTCCTGGCTGTAAATTTCCCTGCTTGTGTTTTAGTCGCTTAGAGGGAGTCTGCCACTGTTTACACATGTGGGTCTGCTTCAAAGTGACTGTTCTTTCCGAAGGCATCGGCAGAGGCTTAGCACGTACACCGTCTCGCGATGGTGAAGGACTCAGCAGACATTCTCCTGCTCAAACCAGTCACGGGAATCCTCGGTGATTTCTCGCTCTTCCCCACCAACAAGACTTTGACTCGTGTACCCAGTGAGATCAGTTACCCGCTCTGTGTTCGAGTCGCTCGATATCCTGGCAGTTGACTTCAATTTTGTGCTCGGCCATAGCCTGTTACTCATTATGCCCCC
>JAODUD010000134.1:7632266-7643855 GCA_026784285.1 Stomatorhinus walkeri
GTGCCCCCCCCCCCCCCCCCCCCAGGGCTTCGACTCAGAAGTAAGAGAAGAAGCCGGTACACAGAGAAAGCTTGGGGCATAGCAAAGGACATAGCATGTATAAAGCATACAACTCTGTAAAGCTGCTTAATTCACCACTCATCTGGTCAAGCATTGCTCTGCCACTGCACCAGGTACCATACTTTTGGTACTTCAAGAAGGTACCAAAAGTGTAGTACTTCAAGGTGTGGGTTTTCCACTGGCATATAAACTGGCACCGGCAACGAATTACATCACAATGAGAGGCGGGGTATTTTGTACTGAATTCGAAAAATTGCTGTAGTAGGACTGGACAATGAGCAATATTAATGCCAACATCACAACTGTAATGATTATTCGTTTTCAAGATTATCTAGTATATCTTTAAAAATCAGTTTAAAGTTTACCTCTGATGTTTTTGCATGGGTGCTGCATACGCTCTCAGAGAATGTTTTCATCCTTGCTGTTTACATCTGTTTATGTTGATATCCTTTTTGGTTTCATAAATAGCCCAATATTTATTACAACAAAATCACACTGCATTATTTGAAAAATTTCCAATACCGTGCTGTCATAGTATATTATACAAAATACTTTACATATTGTAGTCCTGATGTTGTTATATATGTTCTTCTGACCAGATCGCAATTAAAGCTCATGTCACTTCATTTGTCCATACATACATTACAGTATTATTTTTATTATTTTACATCTGTGACGTTGTAGGTCACCCAGAAAAAACCCAATACTAGCAAGCTGAGAGGAGACATATCGCCACCTATTGTAGCAGTCGGACATACTTCAGTCAACCAATCGATTTCCTTCCCATGCATGCATACTGGGACAAGGACAGTAGTCTGATTAAATGGCGTAGTTGAGCTATAACCGCAGCTCGACTTAGCTGTGCATGTGAACGTACTGAGGAACCGGAGCTCTCCGAAGGGGAACCAAAGTGACCAATGAAGAATAGATGCGGAAAATAAAGGCCAAAATGAAGATCAAAACATTCTAGGGGGAGTACTCGTGAATAATGTGAGGTATTCAGGAGATCGAGCTTCCTTTTCTGAAGGGATGCCCAACTGAACTGAGCTCATCTTCTGAGCAGGAGCTGGAATTAGGCAGGATTTGCGTCTCTGCTCCAAATCAGCATGTTCTCAAGAAGTCTGTGAACCATAAGTCTGCAAAGAAACACCTACCTATGGAGGGGCCTGTCGGCAGACAAGTCAGACATCCTGCTGACCTCACGCAGAGTGACCTGCACCTTGAAGCTGATCGATCTATAAGCTATCTCCTACCAATGATTTAAACAGCTGGATCACGTCATTCAGTAGTCAGCCATCTGGGGCCCAATCTGCTCTCCCAAATCTCCTCCTCGCTTGCAAATATCAACACCTCAACTTCCACTCCATCAGACATGACCCAGACTGCTGCCTGCCACCTACACAAAGTGCCCTTCCAGATCATCTCCTTTTATCAGAAATTTCTAGCTATGTAAATTAAGCAGGAATGTCTGCATATCAGCACAGGAAAGGCGGCTGAGATAAACTTTCAGCTTTTCCCATAAAAGGTAGCTGGATGCGGTCGTGCCTCTGAGGCCGTGCAATCGAGCAATGCCAATGTATCACAGTCATACTGGGAAATGGCTGGCCTTCCGCCACAGAGAAGTGGTCATAACGTACGGACCCATTAAGGCAGAGAGCATCGAAAGGCCACATTAAATCCTGGGCTATGGAACAGAACTCGATGGAAGCCACCAGGGGTTTTGATGGGTCTCCTTTGCTGCAGGTTAAGTCACCCTGATTGAGGATGTGACAGGATTCTGACAAAGTGCCCGGATTAGCCCAAAACAGAGGTTATTCCCATACAATGTGCTCCAGATGTTTCACAAAAAAAAATGATTGAGGGGGGACTTTCTGGGTTTCCGTGACTGACATAACACAGCCGGGTGACTGAGGACACAAGTTCCACATTGTCTCCAAGGGCTGAATGACGGCGCCCCCCCCCCCAGCACTCCTGGAATCATCTCGTCACCATGGACACCCAGTTGTACCCCAGGTGACCTATCTGCCAGCTCTTAGTTTGTGGAAGCCGTGATTGCTGGAAAGCACATGACCTCATAAATTTTCCCCTCCCCAACATTTTAGAGAATGAATGCTTAATTCTTTTAAGAACATGCTTTAAACAGAACTGAAGAAGCCAAAGATAGAATATTTTAATATATGGTTTTATTAGTCTGATTCATGTCTGATCCCCTGATTATGAATGAACATGCCGATAAGCTGCAACAATCTGCATTTTTACAAATACAATTTATTTATTTCATTAATCAGCTCAGCGGCAATAAAAAAAATCACAAGTCATTACTGCAACATTTGTCTCAGGAGTTCCCTTTTGAATTTATTACAAAATTCACTTTTACTTTTCACTAAATCTTTATTTGATTTGCTTCTGCTTCTAGATTCTCAATGTGAGACATTATTTATACTCGCAAACAGCCATCGTTTCGCGGCGAGTCGTCCCGAGGTGTTTACGGAAACGGCTTTTCTGTTTTCTATGGCTTTAGGCAAACAGAATAAGAAGGATGCATTTAAAATCAGTTAAAGCGTTTCGGCTACTATCGTTCACAAATATTTGCTTTCTTTTTTACTTGATTCATTAATGACTGCTGTTAGGAAGAATTCAAGAGTGCAGCCGGACAGCACAGCTGTCTGAGAATTAAAAAAGAGAACATCTCCCTCCTAGACTATAATCTACTGACAAACCAGACTGTGTTCTTCAGAATACTCCACACTGTCATATTGTATAGAAAATTTATGAAATTAACCAAAGAAACCATATACTGAGAAAATTCAATATTAAGTGCATATTCATAGTATGTTATATTTAATACTTTTGCTCTTCATGGAGATAAAGGTTGCAATGTTTGATTGGGTGACTCACAGTGTTCAGACCAAAATAAGAGAGATACCCTTGAGTACTCCTGACGTTTAGGTCTCTGTGGAACAACCTCATAGAATTAGCACACTACCAACTTCACAAAATCCATGCCCATGATTATTTACAAGACTTGAAACTTTCAGAACAAATTTTGCGTTCGCAAAAAAAAAAAAAAAAAAACGCTTGGCAATCGCCCCTTCAGTACTGTCCCTGGGTAGTGACACTCGAAAAAAACTGATAAATGACCAATGGCTCTCTTAGCAAGAGAAAATTAGAAACAGATGCACGAGGCAGCGTACAGATGGAACATTTCATTGATTTGGAAAGGACGTTGTGAGCAGACTCTTATTCGCTTTCAAGAAAGCCTTCTACAGAATAGCGGTATAGAAACGGTTGTCTTCCTGGAAAAAGCTTCGCTTTATTAATGTTCTCGAAATGTCAAATTTTTCCAGTTTCATTTTAAAGATTGACAATTTAAGCATTGCACTATGGGGAGGAACCCATCTGTTTGTGTCCACATTCATTTCTTGGTCACTTGCAGCAGCCATGCCTGTTGTGTTTTCGTGCGCTTGTTGCATACGTCTTGTCTAAAAGCTCCGATTGAGCATCGTTCAAAGGGGCGGAGCCGCGTGCCTCATGTCCTTAGTGCCAGCTCACCCGAAGTCCTGTAAATATTTCCCGTTGTACTTTAAATTTTATTGTGAAACCCAAATACACTTCAGAACTAGATGTCGCAAGTTTGCCAAAACAGATAAATACATGGACCCCCTGTAAAATTTGGGTTCCCAAGTTCACCCACCCGCTGCTCTGAAAATGCCCTGTGGACAGAAACGGAAACGGGCGAAAAGCGGAAAAGACGCACATTGGCTCATCACAGTAATTATGCGACGGAAAGTGGATGGAATACGGCGCACTTGAGTGTTAATGAGCGTCTGCGAAACGCGTTGCTATTGCGGCGTTTCCTGTCGCCTTTGACTTTCAGGCACTAAAGGTAAACGCGAGAAGCACTCGGGCTGAACAGGATCGCATAACATATTAATCGGGACGGGGACGGGGACGGAGAGTTTTATCGAAGTGCTGCTTTTTGAAAGTGGTGGGGACTGAGAAAAAAAGGGTCAAAAGACAAAATACTACAAATGGTACACACGAAGAGAGGGAAGCGATCTCGTCGAATACAAAAAATAAAGTCAAAAAATCTCGGCAGCACTGTCAGGGAAGAAAGAAATTAATGGCACAGCAGCGCTGGAGTTCCTACTCCAGTCCCTAGGGGCTGACAGAAGGACACCAGGTGGCTCTAGTCAACCCCACAATCCCCATCATCCTGATCCCCTTCCTGCCACAGACGTTAGCTGCAGCCCACACCCAGTGCTGAGTAACTCACTGTTTTTGGCAGATACCTGCTTCCATCTTCTAACACTCTCTGACAGTCACAGAAGACCTGACTGGAACATTTTAACCCACAGGACAAAACAGAAGCATCGCATTCAATGTCCTTGGGACCATTCAAAAAGCTCCAATTGCTTGAGGTCGAAACAAAATTTCATTACATTTTTGATGTTTGACCTAAATGTGCTTCATCTCTTTATCATTTTAACTGATTCCAAAATGTCTAATCGATTCCTGCATTTTCACTTACATTCAGCTTAAGTTTGTCCTTCTTTTAAAAGAAGATTAAAAGTCATATCTAAAATGTCAGCAGTCTTGTAGGAACACTTATACGTACACAGCCGACCCCGCAAACCACACACACTATCAAGATGAATTTGAAATGATGAAGATTCTGGAACGGGATGCACGGCTGGTCATGGGAGCATCGGCGCTTTGGCCAAGCCTACTCCACAGGCCCGGCAGGACTGGTCCCATCATACTGGGCGAACAGAAGGCCATTCAGATTTCATGTCTTGTGGCAGTTTGGGCTTGTGCCGCGGAAATGTCCGGAGAACACGCCCTTAAGCTAACAGCTGTTTATAGCTTCCATTTCCACTGCTGGCGGCACCACCTGAGAGGCTCCTCCCCCAAAATCATGACCTCAGGGCGCCAGCTGATCCTGCCTTATATCTGCATCCCCAACAAGAGCTAAAAGAGTCACATGCGTATTTTCAGACCTGTGGTCTCAGGTCTCATTCAGGTTCCTAAAGGAAGCCACTAGACTGCAGTGTTTCCCAATCCAGTCCTTGGGGACCCAGAGACGGTTCACATATTTGCTCCCTCGCAGCTCCCTACCAGAAGCAAAAATGTGAACAGTGAGATGGGAGGGAGCAAAAATGTGGAACATCTGTGGGTCCCCAAGTACCAGGTATGGGTTAAACACTGCACTAGAGCCACCAAACATAAACCTAGCAGCGATCTTTATCTTGTCATTAGGTAAATCCTTCAAATTCTCACTATTTTGAAATCTTGGCTAAAAATTCAGGTTTTATCTACTCAGCAGAGCGACAAAATGCATGCTAATAGAGATACAGTGCTACAGTGCAGTAACAGTATTCCGCAGCTGAAAGTGATGTTTTCATACTTTCTTTGGGATAACTTAGCAGTCAGCCCTTCTTTTTCCACTTTCTGAACCGAAGCAGGAAAAGCGGTTATGTCATGACTGGGGCGGGGGGGTGGGGTGGGATACGGGGAATGAAAGGGCCTCAGACGGCACCTCCCTGGCAAACGACTCTCTCCCATTTCTAACGGGAAGCCTTAGAAGCTACGGCACCGGGGCAGGAGCGAGGCACCTTGAAGCGGCCAGACAGAACGGCCGTTCTGCCTTGACACTGCAGCACTGTTGCAGGGCAAATATTTGTGGGACATCAGGAATGTAGCAAACCTTGGGGGGGGCGGGGGGGGGGGGGGGCTACCAGGATGGTTGGTACAACATGGCACATTTGGAGCACTTACCTTAAGCCACTGTTTCAGGAACAGAAGCCACATTGTCCCTGGAGTGATTTTTAGTAGACGACACGGTGTATGACAAGCCGCATTTTAGTTAGGGCCCAGTAGTATGCTACCTTAAAAACAAACAAACACCAGAAAGGAAGGAGGATTCAGGCTTTATGCAGAAAATGACCCTGGTCCTCCACACCTCAGCTCCACCTCGACGCAGAACTGATCTGCAAAGCTGCACATAACCAAGGCCATAACTTTGGGTTGAGGATTTGGGAGGGTTCAGTTTACCCATTTACAGGGGTCCATTGGCTGGTTCTGATTATTGGGGTGGGGTTACAATCCCCCATAATTTACACCAAGACATGTAACAATTCTATTATCCTGAGATCTAAAAATATTATGTATAGTTTTATCTGAAATTAGCTATAAGCCATCAGCTTCTGCTGATCATGATTTGCGTATCACGCTAAGTGCAGGTGACACTGCTCACCATATCACATGACCATAGAGACCAAAATACACCCAGTGCCTTTTGTAGCAGCTAATGTGTTTGCCAGTGTTTTTCCCCTGCGTCAAAAGTATGTTATATTTTTCTTTTAATATACATTTTACAACATGAACTAATGCTGTCCTATTGGCCACCTCTGCTAACCCACATGCTCCTAAACCTCACCCACTGCAGCCGACTCGACCACCAGCTTCATGGTGTCTCCGCTTTGTAGACGTGATTATGTTGTATATTTTAACGCCTTGTTTATCTGAACCCTACTGGAGTCACAACTGGCCTGCTCATTTCTGACATGAAGAAACAGGACATCTGTCCGCTTTCAGTTTCACAGAGAACTAAATACTTATTAGTTAAGCGAGGGGATGGGTACAGAGTTTGAAGATTCAAAGTGGTCTTTACTGGCATTAATTCAAATGGGTCTCCTGGATATATTTGATTATGGCACATAATTAATTTGGCCAACTTCAGGGGATCTTCGTGAAACAATAATGGACCGGTATTAAATCTTTTCAGTGCCAAGTCTCTGTTCTGCATTAAGATCCGGGAGAGAGCACAACTATCAAATAAAAACCTTCCCCCGCTGGCAATGCAGCCAAACCGAAGCTTATTATTATTACGATCGTTATTCACACTTATTGGACCACAGAGGTCTCCAGATAGACGGAGGTGCCTGCCAAGCCCCACGAACATCAAAGATCATTCAGTGTCAGGGACCGTGATCAGAATATATTATGAACGCTCACTACTAACGCTACAGCATTTCGCCGTAGAGGGAAGCATGGAAAATCGCGAAAGTCCATTTAAGTCTTTTTATATTAATTTTATATGTTAATACTCATGCCTAAGAACCGTAACTTCGAGTCACCCATTTTAAACTCATACCTAGGAGACAGTCACTCCGAATCAGTCATTTATATAATGTGGCTGTCTTATTATAAAGATGTTTTGGAGAAAATTTGACTCATTTTACGAGGCGCTATTTTTTCCACTCTGTAGTTGTACAGCGGCAATTGCTGTCGTCGCCTGTGTGCTTCGTCGCCGCTAGGTGGCGCTGCTCAGTCATGGCGCAGCGTGCCAGTCGAGATACACTCGTGCGTTCCGCACGTACTACTGCCGCTGCCTGTATGTGCGTTGTACAGAATGAAAATTGCACGTAGTAAAGTTCAATCCCTTTGAAATATCTATAGGCCTAATATATACCAAAAAATATCTCACGGTTGAAAGATACACCTGTGTTGACAATCTTAGAAACAGTCCTGCTGAAAAAAATAGCGTAGACCAGCATGATTTCCAAGCTTGTCTAATGCTTGTTAGCGCCGGTGTTGTGCCGGTGTTGCTGGCGGATCAGCATAGCTGCATGTACTGGTTTACCTACACGTGAAGCTGGTGCACCAGCAATATTTCATTAATGATGCTGGTCCACCAGCATCAAAACACAACATATGTTGCATAACCAGCATACATTATGCTGGCCATGCTGGTAACCAGCCATGCTTTTCATGCTGGTTTTTTTCAGTAGGGTGTGAATTAATGAACTGAAACCTACTCAGGCAAAATTACTTAAATGTTCAGTGACATCATACTCGCATGCATTTGTCATTGTGGATATGGGTAACAAATCTGTACAAACTGGAATGGGATTAAAACAATAATAACAACAACAATAAAAATAATAATAATAATAAAGTCCAGCAAAATCTCTAAAATACTCCACGGGATATTATAGACACTTCGTATCCCAGTGTTTTGGCAAAGGACGTTTTAAATATTCAGATAAGCAAATCTGAGACAGAAATAGGTTTCGGAGGAGCGATGCTGAGATCCAGTTATTGCATGGTAGGTCTATAGCCTAATAGTGAGCGAGGTGCGCGAGACAAGCCCCTGTGTCCGGCCACGTGCACGAAGGGCTGGCGGCGCAGAGGCATCTGGCGAAGCCCCGGCTTCTGGGAGGAGCGCGATTTGGCAATCGGGAAACCCAGCTAAGTAGTGTTAGCTTATTGTTGATGTAGTTAGGCTATTGTGCTGTAGGACTGAAACTTAAATCCAAATCTCGCTTTGGCTGAAACTGCCCTGCGAGATGCTGCGATATATTTACGACCGTACAGCCTGTATAAACAATACCAGCAGGCTTATAACGGCGAGGTCGTGTAGGTATGAAATCATAAATATATCGCAGTCTCTAAGAAGTTTTTTTTCTTTTCCCTGCCTGCTGTTTCTAAGTTATAATTAAGAAGACTGATATTAAAACCAGTTTGGTATAAGGAAAGTCCGTCGGTAAGTTATGTTCTCGGGGAAGCGGCTGTCCATCTTACTCACCAAAGATCAGCAGTCAGTTAATTTGTCAGAGGTGGTTTTAAGGCAAGATGGAAAGGAAATTGTAAAAAGACTAAAGGTTAGGCTGCGTTTGTGTCCGCATGAACCAAAGCCCGCTGTCGTTTACCTTCACTTACACCATGTATAAAAACCCATCATAGGTCTCTTTTTATGAGCCTCAGATCTGATTGCGAACACTTTCTGTTAGTCTAATTTATAGTGCAAAATGCTGCCTGATATGGGTAAAATTCCCAGCCACTCGCTTACAGTCTAAATGTAACTGAACAAACACGCAGTACTGATGGTGCGTTGGGCAAGGAACTGAACACCTTTGACCAGGGCGGGACTGGATTAAAATTCGGCCCTGGCCTTGGGTACCTCTTGATAACTTTTAACGAGCTATAAATTTTGCCGACAGGGAGTGGGGGGAGGTCTACCTCTGAATAGGCTTACTCATTTACTCACAAATAAATGGCGTAAAACGGACACATTTAAAATTCTTACTTCGCTTTTGATCAAGCCTAATGTTGTCCACGTTAATCTAATTCACACGCCTCCACGGCTTTTCAGAGTCATTTGCACTGTAAAAATAAAGGGGGCGCTATTAACTCCCCCCAGATCTGCTTTGAAAGTGCATGAGCCCCCCGCCGAAGCGACTCTCATCCTCCCCAGGTGACGAACAGCTTAACTCGAAGCTGATGAGCTAATCATGGGAAAGAGGGGGCCTCAAATCTGCTCTTGTTTTTGTTTTACGAACTTTTACCCAAGAGATGGGTGTCCTACAGATGTTCAACAAGTTTTCCCTTTTTTGCACAAGTGACAAGGCTTTTCTGATTTCACCGACAAACCCACAATAACAGCGTCGACGTTGTTTCTACTCAGAAGGAGCCAACGCCTATATGCTTAATCAGCACATGAGACCGCAAGATCACATTAAAGGCTTATCGGTCATAAACGTGGATTTTTACGGCTCTTTAGAGAGCAGTGAGTCTCACAAAATCCCAAGTGGTCGCAGCACAAGGGAACCTGATAGAGATTAATATTGTGTAAAGGAGAATGTCAGCACATGGTTAGGAAAGTATAATAAAGCATGTATTCAGCTCACACCGTAATGCTATACGTATTAGGAGCCAAACGTGACATTTGAAATCTAAGTCGATGTGACTGACAACATATTATGGAAAGTTTCTGCGATTAAAACGCACAGCTGTTGGGCTTCTGAAAGACAGAATGCCCCCCAGCCGCACCGTCCACCATCCATCTCTGCACAGTGTCATTATGCGTCTGTACGGGTCAGGAGCACAAGTCTTGGCAGCCTTGCAGACTACATTACAAGGGGCCTACAAGTCGCCCTGGTGTGGGGCTTTGGAGACGCTCCCTTACTGAATTAAGTAACTCTCCCATTCGTACCTTTAAAGTGCCAGAATAGTTTTTTTTCTTTTTCGAGGTGAAACTTAAGGAGGCGTCCATTCGTGTTCATTGTACGATATTGGGATTTTGAAATGTTTTCTGTGGCACTAAATCCGTATCCCCCAACTCCAGCTGTGTTCACTGCCATAGAGGGATGAATAAGGATATCACGCCCCCTAGTGGCTAATTGATGTTCTTAATAATATTACTCCTTATCATTATTACAATGGGTAATACATTATGACGACAAAAATACACATAAACATACTTTAAGCATTACTTTCTCCTTACACTGTAAATTCTTAACTTAGCTGTAACGCCTGAAGTTCATTTAGAAATCATTCTGACTGGCAAAAGATACTACACTGGCGTCTGCCAGTATCCAAAACTCTTATAAATTATACTATTATGATTATATTCCTCAACAGATGCAATTTACAAGCAAGAGTATCTAGTAGGTATTTTAGAAAATACACAAAACATGTGACCATGTCTAATTTACTGGAGACTGTTCAGTAGACGGAACTGGAGTGTAAACCCTCAATTCAGCTCCAGTCTCCCATCCATTCCTCCATTTTCTGCACCCACTTGTTCTGTTCAGGGTCGCGGGGGTCTGGAACCAATGCCGGGGGCTACTGGCACAGGTGATCACCCAGGATGGGGCACCAGTCCATGGCTTGCCATGCACCATTGCACACACATAACACCCACGAACAATTTGGCAACTCCAGTTCACTTTGGAATGTTTTTTGGACTTTGGGGTGGAAACTGGAGAACCCAGATTAAACCCCAGTATGACATATGGAGAACATGCAAACTCCACACACATTGAGCCAGGGCAGAGACTCGGACCCTGGCCCCAGATTGTGGGACTGTGCCGTCCATAGATCCAAGCTTATGGGAATGAAATAAAGTATATTATATCCATCCGTTCCCCTAGAACCACATATTTAATGCAAAGTCATGACCACCCTGGAGCAACCAGGAATCACAGGACACAAAACATTAGACATCTTGGCCGTATGTCAATCCATCACAGAGCTGACGGCCAATCACAAATGACAGTTTAAGGCCACCAAGCCACCTAAATCACATGACTTTGTACCAAGGGAAGAAACCCACACCAGTACAGGGACAACACACCAATCACACACACAGAGTCAGACACAGGAACTGAGCTCACAATTCTGGATTGTGTGAATCCACAAAGTTATCCACTAGTTCCTTGTGCCATTTGAGAAAATTGAAATTGTCTATAAATGTACGGGAAAAGACAGAGGACATTGTTTCCCTAAACAGCAGTAAACAAGTTCATCACAATGTGTTCAGTATGTCAGGAAGGTACTTTGATGGGATGTTTTAGGATTGTCTGTTTACTAAGTTCACTCCTGCCTGCTACTTTCAAACAAAGGCATGAAACGCCTTTACTATCCACTTTACTGTAATTGACACAGGTGCAGGTCGAGCCGTCCATCCACAAGTTCATCATCCTTTTTTCCAGGTCTGGGATGTGGGGGGGGGGGGGGGCCGGG
>JAODUD010000134.1:7650639-7661915 GCA_026784285.1 Stomatorhinus walkeri
CGTGTGCATGCGTGCGCAGACTTGTCACGAATTGAAAATTTCACTGCAGCCGCTTGAACAAAGTTGGTAACTTTGTAAATTTTAAGTAAAACATGCTGTCAGTCGACACAACGAATTTTTGACTGATGGGGCATAGGTTATACCCATGCATTTTGTCGTTCAAATAAGGAATAGGATAAGCAGAAAACTGAAAACTAAACGGTATACAACCGCGTAAATATAAATACCACACCCACGTTTTGTTCACTGATATGTTCCCACCTGTTACAAAAAATTATTAAGAAAAATGCACTCGTGTGATAGTTTTTGTCCGGGGAGAAACTCTAATACTACGGGGTAAGCGATTTGCTTAGTGGGATTTCCCACAGTCGCTCCACCCAAAAAGGATAAGGGGAGTTAAAGCGATGAACCCGGCCAAAAAACGACAGGAGTCGAACTATTTACTAGCTCCCGACTCAGCCCTGGAGCAAAGTCCCTTACGAGTAAAATCACATGGCATTTTAAGAATGCTCCAAAGATGGCGGTGGCAACTTCAATTTCCAGTAACAGAGTACAGAAAAGTGGTTTTTTAGAAGTGTTGGTGCGGGACCAGTGGCACAAAGTGCTGGCCGCCTTGGAGGAAGACGCGCTGACGCTGAGCTGCGACGATCAGGGGGACAATGTGAACTTGAACGGCATCAGCAACGGCTCTTACGGGAGCGACTCTGGCCACCAGGATCCCACGAACAGCCCCAAAGCCCCGGTGAGAACAGTCTTCACCGATCTGCCCCAGCAAGTGCCAGAAGCCATAGCCAACAGAAAGAGATGCGTCAAAGTACTAAAGCAGGACGCGGGGGGTCTCGGGATCAGTATCAAAGGCGGAAAGGAGAACAAGATGCCGATACTTATTAGCAAGATCTTTAAGGGTCTGGCGGCGGATCAGACCCAAGCCCTTTACGTGGGGGACGCGATTTTGTCTGTGAACGGGGTGAACCTACGGGACGCCACTCACGACGAGGCGGTGCAGGGACTGAAAAGGGCTGGGAGAGAGGTAACCCTGGAAGGTAAGACGGGGAGAGACTTAGAGGTGCCTGGTACTTAGTCTATCTGTAGCAATACAGTAGGTAATGTCATGATTAGGCACTCCTGGTATTTATTCTACAACATATTCCTATGTGGGCATGCACAAATTGGATGCTAGACGTATTTACTGGTAAATTGTATATTTCTACATGATATATACGTACTTTCTCTGCACTTATTTTTCACAGTCTACGGAGCAGTACTTTAGAATGTTTACAGGCGTGCGGCATGCGTGTGATTACGCGGATCAAACTCCACGTTGCGAAATGTGACAGTAAGTAGTTGAGCGAAATACTTCGCGTACTTGGGCTGATCGCCATCGATGGTTATCTTTAGAATTTGCATGTCAGCTATTCTGATCCCAAAGGTGCCTGTTACTGCATTAGTCCGTTAAAAATAAGAAGTAGCTTATTCCTCGACAGCAGGGCCGTAGTCAGGGTTTTATAAATAGCGAGGTCCGAGACCCGGGGGTGGGGTGGGTCTCGTCAAGCACTTTATTGAAACCGTCCCCTTCATAAGATGATTATTTTTAAAATCAGTTATGCGAAACGTTAGTTAGCATAATTTTTTTATGCAGGTGAATATTTAACTTAAAACTTTATTTTTACTCTTAAATTATCAAGGTCCGGACCTCGGTGACCTCATAGCTGGCTACAGCCCTGCTCGACAGCGGAGCCCAGGACAGACCTCGCTGGTGTAATATGTGCAGTGTTAATTATGCATTAGGCCTATATGGCATTATGAAATATGACGATAGTATAACATTGCACTGGACAATGTAAAAAAATTGTACTAACTAACGTAAATATATGTACAAATAATCTTATAGAGTGAGATTGCTTAATAATGCTTATACTTAGAGTAATCTGTGTTTTTAAGGGTTGGATGAATTTTTGTACAACAGCTGTATTGGGCATTTTTGTACATTTTACACAGGATAAGAACTACTCACGTGTTATAGAAATGTGAAGATCTTTAGGTTATGTTGCACCAAGCTGCCCACAATCAGTCACTTGGGTTCAGATCCTGTGGCAAGCTGATTAAACCAGTCAGGATGCTGATCAAACCTGTTTTGGTTAGTCAAGGTGTTTGATCAACAATAATTTCAGCATGAGTGGATGTTCCCACCCCTTCACATGAGTAACTGATCCAGGTGAGCCTCTCGTTAGGCAGAGAGAGAGAGAGCAGAAAAGGAAAGAAAACCACACAGTGGTCCATTTTGGAAGAGGGTCTGCAAATCTATACAGAACTCTGAAGTATTTAAGCCAACACTCCAGTTCAAGAGCTGGTTTTGTGCGTTGTTAATTACATGAGATTCCTTTAAAAAATATTTTTTTTCCATTTCATATCCACATGCAGAGAGTATGTAACGTACGTAACATTTTCTTATTGATTGTACCTAGTTCTAAGACCTAGAAACACATATAGCAGACAACGTAAATGGCTAAATGCCTAAGATAAATTGTAAGATTAGAAATTGTAA
This sequence comes from Stomatorhinus walkeri, assembly GCA_026784285.1. Classification (NCBI taxonomy): domain Eukaryota; kingdom Metazoa; phylum Chordata; class Actinopteri; order Osteoglossiformes; family Mormyridae; genus Stomatorhinus; species Stomatorhinus walkeri. The sequence goes on from JAODUD010000134.1 coordinate 7,653,185, forward strand.
CCTAACCCCCCCCCCCCACCAACAGAAGGATAACCTTAGTTACAGTTATGTGGGAAAACAGTCAGACAGTCACTGAGCTGCCCAGCTTCCCCCCCGAATATAGGGAACAAAGGTAGGCATGTTACTGTTTCAGGTTGAGTGTGAATCAGCATGTGTCATGCATCTTTGTTTCCCGTGGATCCATGTGTGTGTGTGACATCACGCTGACAGAGTAATGAGTCAGACGTCGACATGGTCGGCCATGTGAGCTGGTGCTGATTGGGTGTCCAGTCACAGTATTTCGGGCCCGGATTTGATGAAGTGATCGTTTTTCCTTGGCTTTGACGTTGCACTCTTGTGGATCACCTGCCAGTCATCCAGTCCAGATCTCCAGCACCCTTCCTTGAGTGGTATTTGTGTCAAGGACGGGTGAAACGTCTTTGGCTGCTGGCACTCAGCTCTTGAGTCGCGCTGATAACTCTCGTGTGGACTCTGGAAGGGCAGTAGGTGATTCGCTCCTCCCTCTAAACCTCAAGGGCAGCATGCTGGGTAAATATATGGACTCATAACCCAGAAAATGCTGATTCAAGCTCCAAAAAAGGTTGCATATTGAGCACTTGAGCAAAGAATTTAGCCTCAGCTGCTCCAGTAAAACATACAGCTATATAAACATTTAAACACCGTAAGGCAGAAGAAACTGTCAGCTATCGAATGTAATTGTAGCATGTTCCACTTGACAGAGCTGAGATGACCTGCCCTCTCTGTTTCCCTTGGTAGATAGTTCAGTTTGACTGATAATAGGCCGTGTCTTTGCCTGCCTGAAGGCAGCTTTCACAAGCCTCTACTGTTTGGCTACCGAACGTCTTGTCTGTGGTCTGATGTAATTGAATGACTGTTCTTCAGGTTTCCTGCCAACACTATTTGCATATCCTTTAACTTGATCATGTGACTTTGAACACATCAGTGCTGGCGTGTCCTATGTGTACTTTACTCTTCTATGTCGGCATTTTGATTCTTTTTTTCGGGGGGGGGCAACTGTTTAATGTAGCGCCATCCTGTTTATACAGGAATGTGTACATATACGAAATTACACGAAGTTCATGGTGCTTAAAAAAACTGCTTTTATCAAACCTTCAATTTTAAAATACAATAATTAAGTTTAAATACCTGAGAGCGCCGTTATTCCGTAATGCCTCTCTGTCCTGTTCACAAAGAAAAAAAATCGAAAGTGAAGGCTGGTAAAAAGAGCTTTTTGTATCCAGCCAATGATCTTTAATTACAAAGCTCAAATCAGGCGTTTTCCACTTTCCTCTAAGCTTATAGCAAACGCTTCAACCCGGAACAATGATCCCTATTTATTTTACAGGCGCATATAAACAGGAGGTCTGGCTGCTGAAAAGAAACTAACGGCCCACAAAAGACCAATTTAGGTACATGTTGTTTGGACCTTAAGGATTCATAAAGTTAAATTTCTATAGCAGCCACTGTATGAAAAATTATCACGCGAAGTTCAAGAAATCCCGTCATTCTCTGCACAGAAAAAAAAGATTAACTAAATGTAGAACAGCACTTGGAATTTAGAAAATTGTAGTATCTAAATATAAAATGAGGAGTGGGTACATTTCCATTTATAACTATAATTAGAATTGTTGAATATTATTTGTTCTGTATTACGGTTCGACAATGGTGTTCAGATTGTGTTACACGCATTTCACAATAAAATGACAACAGAGTGTAGTTTTTAAGCTCTCTCTGGTATTTTGTCCTCTGCAAAACAAGTTTTTGTCCAGGTAAAAAACTCAGATTACAATGTAGACGCAGCAAGGAGCCCCCGTATGAAAATGGGACTCATCATAATTAATCATGTGCCGCTGTGGTTTCTGGGGTATTTTGGCAAATGGAAAAGATGTGCCCCGCAGCAAAACTAGAAAGAGGATGTTTACTGACAGCCTTAACTTAAATAGGTCTTCCTCCTCCCAGCCACACATAAAATGTATGTTTTTATATATACACTAGTGAAATCGCCCACACCCATAGTGAGTCATTTTTATCCATTATTGACAGGCCTACTACAAATATGCAGGAATCTCCGGCGGTAATGAGGAGTGGCAAATGGCGTGAAAATCACAAAATCAAATTCCTCCTCCGCATTTTCTGAACCGGTTGCTTCATTAACTACAGTGATACCGGTTGAAGTAATAGTACGAATTTCAGCGGTTATACAGAGCGCCCGGAGGCAGCTTTGGCTTGAAATCTTATTTCTCGCATTCGAGAAACGTGAATTGAAAATGCAATGGGCTTCGGCTCCAGGCTCTTTCTCAGCTGCGTTTGTTAATTTTAATACAGGAATTCGCAGGCGACGGCAACCAAGTATATAGATGCTAAATGTGAATCATGAATGGGGTTTTTATTTTTTTTTTTACAGAAACTGGTGTTGTTCCCGATGGGGGCTGGGGGGTGGGTAGAAAGCGGCCGCCCCCTTGTTCATCTGCATGCCCACACTACACATCCATCAGGTGCCTTTAATACCGCGATCGTCTTTTTACATAATTAAACGTCGATTATTGAGGAAAGTGCTGGTCACTGCAATGACTATTCTTTTTTTCTGCCATGTAAAATTATGCAGGTCAAAGTTAGTGATACGGCCTATTGAAAATGACTGGCGCCTGTTCATATAACCACGATTGTCTCATTAGGATTATCGCATTGTCGAGAACGAGAAAAACTGGTTTTCCAGAATTAGAGTCCATTCATGACACATTCCTGGTAAAATTATAATTGATCCTAATTTTAAAAATACATTTTTATCTTTACTAGGTAGCCTAATATGGAAAAGCGTCTGTTAAATAGGCCTACGTAAATTTAATCTAAATTATTACATTTACCCAAAACTTTCCGTAGTAATTTCCGCAGAGAAATATATTTACGGAAAAGGTCATTCACTGTTAATCTGCTTTTAATATGCAGATTTTTATTCGTACAAAGATTTTTTTCAAACAGTAATATTTACAAACAGTATCCCGACTTTAAGAACAGGTTTCAGGTTGAAGATTATTTTTCTCCATTCATGGGGATGCGGCTTTGCAGGGATTTCTGCCGGACTTGCACGCCTGCGCACTGAACGCCATCGCGGACGGTCCGGGGTGAATCCCCACCCTTGTGTGACAAAGTAAAGACACAGTCGATCAGGTTTCGCAGCTGATGGGAACAACGTGTTTACTTTTCAGCCTGTTATCTGGAAAATTATGGGAGTCCTCGGGGCTGCCATTAGCTTTTTCATGACTGCAATATGATACCGACTTAACTCTCTTTAACCATCTTAAAATACTCATTGTTGGTCGAAAGAAGGGTCTGTGTGGAAAAAGAGGCAGTACATTTTGAGGGATAGTGAGGGGAAGGAACTTGTTGTGCGTATATCATTTCCCCAAACAGAACAAAGGAATGTTAAATGTTAGGGGATAAAATCACTTTCACCTAAGGTTGAACCCAAATCAAATAATTCCAGAAATGGGACTTAAGGAGCCATGGTTAACAGGGTGCGTGTGTCTGCGCTTCATATTGACTAAAATGTTAAGGGTGGTTAAATTGTCACAAGCCTGGAACACCATGTGACCAGTACAATTAAAAGGCTTTGGCCAGTAAGAGTTGAAAATCCAAATCTCTTTACTGGGAGAAGCACACAAGGATATCTGAACTTGAGGAAATGAAGACCACACAGGATTCTTTACCTTAATACTCAAACACTTAAAAAACACCAGATCACGTTAAACTAGTATATCCCACGTTTGTTCAAAGTGTGCTTTACTGCGACAGTTTTAAAAGGGTACCTTTCGAGAGCGAAAAAGAAAGTTCTGAAGGACTCTGGGTATGTTTAAACAATGATAACACCCCCCCCCCCCTCCCAAAGTCTTCTATCGCAGGATTACACAGCGCGCTTGCAAAGGTGACAAATTGATTACTGGGCTACTGGGCTACACGCCGCCCCAGGAAAATTAAGTTTTTAGTTTTCCGCCAAATTCTAAGTAATTCGCCAGGCGAAGCTGTTCGGTTCGGGGGAAGCGGCGGAGACTAGCGAACTTTGGCGGGGACTAGCGAACTATGGCGGGGATCAGCGAATAGCGCCGGGGACTAGCGAACAGATTTATCTAGAATTACAAAAGGCACTATTAAAAATACGCACACCTTCCTCAAGGTGCACCACACTACAGAGTCCCATTAAAATGGCAAAACCGACTGGTTGTCACTTTTCCCCCCTTCACTGAATTCTCTTCTTCCTTTTATCAGTATCTGGATGTCTCTTATTGTACGTGACGTAACTGCCACACATTCCAGCCTAAATAGATGTAGCCTGATCCCGGCCTGGAAGCTCTTCCTTTAACAGCTGTTGTAGTATATGCCTAAATGAAGCTGAACTTGTCCCAGTCTGTTGCACAAGGGCAAAGATTTGGATATGCATTGTAGTAACACGCCCCTTCCAATATTGTCGGAGTTCCGTGTGTGTTTAGGGTGGCGAGGGATTCGGGGCTGATTTAATCCCTACTGGTGTTGACACCAAACCTACACCCTTGCTCATAACAAAAGGTATCCTTCACACAATGAGTAATTAAACGAGGGTACATTTTGGAAACAGAGTCACATATCAGTATACTTGGTCATTTTTAATAAAAGTGGTTTACTGTAATTTCAGTTTAATTATGGACACAGAGAAATGCCTAATAACCAAAATAGTTTGACTGTACTTTCATATTTATGTTTGTCGGTTATGGTTCCACTACACTTCTATAGCTCTCTTGTCAAGCCCAAAAAATTTTCTAATCATTCTGTATAAGTCCGCTGAAAATATATAACAAATTCTAATGGGATACAATCAAGAAATAATTAATGTTAGGAAGCTGAGTGGGCCCAAGAACAAAGCTGAATGTGAAAGTATGCAAAAGCAAAATACTGCTTGCGTGTTATCTAGTTAATCAGAGAAGAAGAATTACTTCCTCAAAATGTTACCCTCATACACCACTCAGAAACCCCCCAGGACTAAACAAGGGGTAATTATTCTGCAATTGCCATCTTTCCAGCTACCCCGAGAGCTAAACATACCACAAAGGTTAAACAGGGCCGTTGTTATTTTCAGGGATTATGGAATGGGATTTGTGATGTATTTCCTGTGCGTATTTATGGAAAATCCTTGCTAACAGNNNAACAGGACCCCCCCCCCCCCCCCGATCTGTGACTTGCAGTGAAGTACATGCGGGAGGCCACCCCCTATGTGAAAAGGGGCTCCCCAGTGTCAGAGATCGGGTGGGAGACGCCCCCTCCAGAGTCACCCCGTCTGGGAAGCCCCCAGTCCGACGCCCCCAGCTCCCCCACCCTGTCACTGCAAGGGGCCCGGCGCTGCCTCCCGCTCAAGATGTGCTACGTGACACGCGGCATGACAATACCAGACCCCGAGAGCAGGTAACCAGCAACCCCCACGTTCAAAAACCTCTGACAGGAAGTGCAGTTACCTCTGACGGGAAGTGCAGTTACTTCTGAGGGGAAGTGCAGTTACCTCTGACGGGAAGTGCAGTTACCTCTGAGGGGAAGTGCAGTTACCTCTGACGGGAAGTGCAGTTACGTCTGACGGGAAGTGCAGTTACCTCTGAGGGGAAGTGCAGTTACGTCTGACAGGAAGTGCAGTTACCTCTGACGGGAAGTGCAGTTACGTCTGACGGGAAGTGCAGTTACCTCTGACGAGAAGTGCAGTTACGTCTGACGGGAAGTGCAGTTACCTCTGACGGGAAGTGCAGTTACGTCTGACGGGAAGTGCAGTTACCTCTGACGGGAAGTGCAGTTACGTCTGACCGGAAGTGCAGTTACCTCTGACGGGAAGTCATGGCTGTTACACTAACTATTCTGCCGTTCGATGGTATCTAAGGCTCACGGGAAGGAGGGAATGCAGGCAAACCTTACTGCTTGAGGCCTTGTAGGCAATACATTGCAGAGTACTGTAGCGTGAGATTATTAAGGGAAATTAAGTTCAGATTTTTAATATATGTCATATTTTCAAGAAAATAATTTTTTTGCTGATACCCATAATTCAGCAGACAATTTGATACAGAGATGAGAGATAAAAATCAGTTTGACACAATTAGCAGGTAATCGTGCTTTAACTTCCAGGGCTTATTACAGCCTTGGTATCACAGCACCAGGGTTTATAAAAGCTGCATTACAGTACTCACGTAGTTTGTCACCGATCAGAGTTCTTGATGGGGAACTAGCATCAAAGGACAAGTCAATAAAGACTCCAAACCACAAGCACCGTGCAAAAACTGGGATCGACAGCTTCTTTCAGATCTTATGGGAAAACCTTCAGAGAATTTGGGCTTCTTTTCATGAAGGGGGAGCGGCATAAATGTAACAAGGTCCCAAAGAAATCGTTAACGTCACCATTTGAGATTTTGACTTGTTCAAGCGGTGCCTGTACTAACAACCGTACAGTACATGGTATAAGAAGTCAGATAAGAGAAGTCTAGTGATTGCGGGTGGATGTTGTGGTGCAGACTGCATCGAGGTTCATAAGCGCAGGCAAAAAGATATGAAGTGCAAAACAAGATAAGGTGCATAGACCGGTAAACAGCAATTCAAAGAGTGAACAGTACACAAATATTACATGCTACAAAAGAATTTTAAAGAAATGGATATGAATAAAAGGTAAATTGACAGTAGGTAATATGAGTCATGTCAGTTTGTTCAGTTCAAGGAACCTCGGCTTAATTTCTGTCACTTCAAAGGAAAAAAAGAGAAAAGAAATGATGATGTCAGAGTTTCAAGGCAAGTTAGATGTCAGAAAAACACAGAATTCCTGGTCTGGAATTTTGTCTCTTCAGTAACTTAACTTTCAGACCCTGAATGTTCTTCAGATCCCTTTGCATGTTTTCACCAAGCTCTAAATGTCACTCTGCCCAAAGGCTCTATCAGTCACTTTTTATTCAGCTGATTAGACACTGAAAAAAGACAATCTTGAATGACTGTTATATATAAATACACAGTCTCCAAATTCCTGTTATCTGTCTTGTCCAGGCTCTCGCCGTCACTTTAGATAGTTCAAGCTGCTGTAGTACAATGAGCCTTTATGGATTCGACTTGCTGGCCAGCAGCCTACATGTTCCGCCCTCATCGTGAAACAGACTGATGGGTAATTGTGCTTCAGCAGAGGCTGCATGGGGGTGTATTATGCTGCTAAGAGAGGGACAAATCTGTCCTCCGTTCATCTCCTGTCCACGTGGGTGAGAAAGTCCACCTGTCCAGTTAAACATCGGCAGAAACAGATGTGGAGGCCTCCGTCATGGCTACAGGTCAAGAAAGGATTATACTGAAATCTTGCCAGAAAGTACATTTCAGCTAAAAATAGGTCCCCCCCCCCCCCATACAAGTCTTGTCTAAAGACGGTTTGTTTGACTTTCCCCTGACCCTGAGGGGGCGGGACTACAGTGGAAATTTAAACTGCTGTTTGGTGGAGGGGGGCATTCTGTCCAACAGATAAATGGCAGTCCCCCTCCCACGTTACTCACAGAATTGGCTGGCGTGGGAGCACTTCACATCTCGGCTGAAAGCGGTTCAAAGGAGACTTCAAGGGTTCCCCACCGCACCGGTGAAGTTTGTTAAAGTGCCACAGACACGTCCGTCCGCACTGAGGAACATAGATACGGATCCAGAAATTTCGGGAAGAACGTCAAGAGTTGGATTTTTCGCATTATTTTCCTGGATATGCCCCCCCCTCGAAAAGAAGCAGAAATATGTTTGAAACCGCTAAAAAGAAAAATCAACCACGCTTCAACCACGCTTCCTGTGACAAACAGGAACCGCTCCGTCACATTCATTCATGCCATGTGTGAGCAAATTTGCCAGTTTATTGCACGGTATGAAGCAGAACTAAAGGGAGCAGAGAGGTGTATATATAATCTTTGCTAAATAATCCAGCGGACCAGTGAATAATGGAGAAAAAAAGGGTCCATGATCAGACCAGTCATGTCTGAAAGTGCCCTGTGGCCAACCTCACTAACCCATCTGTACAAACAGGGTCTCTCCCTGATTGGTTGTCTTCTCAGTTTGATGAAGAGCTGTATTTTGAGTGCCTGCGAGGGATACGTCAGCGTGTTATTTTAAAGTCTGCCACGCTGTCCTCCCACAGCGCGTGATGATGCAGAGCAGCTACGAGGTGGACCCCGCGGGGGCCTTTTAAATTTAAACTTAAATCTGATCTCACACTTAACCACAGTGTTGTACTGCCCTGTGTAACTGTTTTTGCTGAGATTCAGTGAGTCGCCGCAAATGGTGAGGTAGACGGCACAGTGCAGTCATTTGCATTTCCAAAAAAAAAAAGGTTTTCCCCTTTTGTAATAAAATACCTGCTAGTGCAGCATAAGAACATATGATGCTTCCATCCGTCACGTCACCATCTCCTCCGTTTGAAGATGCGGCCAAATGGTAGCTGCTTTTGCGTCAGCACTGCTTCGCAGTAAACAGGATATCAGTACCACTAGGGGTAGCTCAGCATCACTGTTGCCTCAGACCAGCAGGAGGTTCAAATCCCACCTCCTCCTGCTGTCTGTGGACCACCTTCTCCCCGTTGTTGGATCTCCTCCAGGTCTCCAGTTTTCTCTCATAGTCCAACGGCATACAGATAGGTTAAGGGGCTATTCTAAACTGACCATACTGTATAAATGTTAGTGTGAGTATATTTGCTTTGGCATTCAGTGTAGGGGGTCCCTGCCCT
>JAODUD010000134.1:7667322-7678469 GCA_026784285.1 Stomatorhinus walkeri
GTTTGTGAGAGCCCCCCCCCCCGTCTGCTTCTTTCCCATATGGAAGGAATCAGGGGTTTCTATTTTTAGAGCAAAACAGAATAGTACACTGGATGGTCTTTCTATTGCTTTGGGGGTGGGGTGGACAAATTCTGACCTGACCACCAAGAGATACATTCCCCTGATGTCACACATGAATGCTCTGTGCTAGTTATTCAGATGAACAGAGAGTTCAACACGTAGTGTAGGCATGTCACTAGGTACAGGATCGGAGGCAGGTACAATAATTGGTTTTGATTTTGTGACCATGGTTAGTCAGATGATTGTCCCTGAGGGAGGGAACAACCTAGGATGGGGCACCAAGCTCCACACACATGGAGCCATGGCAGAGACTCGAACCCAGGTCCCAGAGGTGTGAGGCACCAGGTGTGCAGCATCAAAGTGACCAAAACCAATAGCCAAAGAAACACAGAGACAAGAAGAGTAACAATATTTTCAAAAGATGGCTTTTGGTTGAAGGGGTTCTTTCTATAGCATAATGCCATCAACAAATGAAAGACTTACACACAAGGATAGCCGAAGACATTGCTTTATGTTAGATTAGTGTGCAAGGTTGGTGACGTAACCTAGAGACGCTGATTTTCAAAACTGGCCGGCACTTTGCTGTTGCAACAAACAAACCAGTATTGTGAAGGAAGCTCACCCATTCATGTTTCCTCTCTGGATTACCACAGGACCAAAGTCGAAAACGCAAATCTCTTCCTCTCAGGGAGAGCTTGGATTTCCAGTCAAACCTTCCCCCGACAAAAATAAAAATCAACCTGTTTGCTTTGTTTAGCGACAGTTTAAGCAGTCTTTGTGTTCTCCTGCATTTGAGTTCATTATCAGAAAAACTTTATCCAGGTCAGCTTTCAAGGCTGACAATTCTTGCAAATATTTACACAGTCGAGTGTAACTGCCAAAGTAACTTGATCAAAGATGTAAACTTTGTAGCTCCCACTATTCAACAGCACCCTCTTACATCCTCAGCACCTATTTCTGAAACAACAGAAAGGAGTTATATCCTGATACTAGATTATTAGGAAAGTAAAGATATATTTAATCTCATTTGGTATAAACAGCAGGAGCACCACGTGCTGTGAGATGGAAATTTGTGTAATACTCTGCAGAAAGGCATGACAAGTGCTGGTACAGATTATGTTTTATGGCATCATGTGCAAAAGTCAAGGCCGCAAACTATTCCTGCTGGGGTCAGCCATGTAGAAACAAGATTCAGTTCCTTGAACTTGAGTAACCTGAATTCACGGCCCTCATGTGGGGAAAAGTGTCCTAGTTTGTTGAGGCCCTACAGTGTTGCTACAATAAGACACACTTTGTCTAGACCAACACTTCACAGGTGCCATTTGTAAGTTCAGATCTCCTGGAGAACTCTCCTGACCATTCTTCTGGAGTCCTTTCCATTTGCACCAGTTTTTAGATTACAGCAGACATGCCTTCATACACTACATGTTAAAGATCCATCGCCAAATGCCTGTGACTAGAAGTAAAATAAAATGATTCATGTTTTGCTTGACATCAGAGTCTATTTATGGTTATATCTTGGGTACATAGATTTCTTCACAAATTATATGAGGAGGAGCCACAGATAATACTAGCTTATATATATAAAAGTTTAGTCGTTTGCACACTTACACAGTCCAATAAATACTTCATCCAAAAGAGGAAAAAAAAATGCAGGCAAAATGCAACTAACTGCAGATACCCATATTTAAATGGTGGTTGTTATAGTAACCAAACCTGATCTTCCTCCCTTAGTTAATGGGGCTCTTGCATTCCCTCACTAATCGCAGCAGATGAATGGAGGGTCTTTGTTCCAAGCTGAAAGCATCTGGGTGTCTGCATTGCCTCTGCTGGGGAGCTTGTTGACAGTCTTCCAAGGTTAAGGAGTAAAATGTTGCACCGCAGGCACAAGAAGGGGAAAAGACCGGCACGACAGCACAGATGCATGCTTTGTTAAGCAAACTGACAGATTGTTCTTGTATTACGTTACATTATAACCGAGGACTATTGGCTTACACATAACGTGGTGCTTAAAAAGGAAATGAGAAGAGCAGACATAATCCTTCCGGCAGTTTAAATTGGCATTTGCATGGCCAAGATATCCGCAATTACAATGCATTCGCGTGCATAAATTATAAATATCGCAAGCTTGATGATCCGCAAAGAAGCATAAAAACACTGGTATATGAGGCCGCAACAAGCTATGATGCCAAGGAACACCTCATCCCAAAACCAAACAGTTACATCAGTCTTTCCCAGTCCAGTCTTCATGGGCCTGCAGACAGTCCATGTTTTTGCTCCTAGCGGGAGGTGGGGGGAGGAAAAACGTGGATTGCTGTGGGTCCCTGAGGACCAGTTTGGGAAACAGTGAATTTGACAAACAAATAAATAAATAACTCCTGAAATATTTTTTTTTCTGCAACAAATCTGGAAGGCATCGAGTGAATACTTTATTGGCAACCCACTGCATCACATTAACAAGGAATTAGTTATTTTTATGCTTATCTTGTTACAGCCGTTCTGACACCTCCTAATTTAGCACAATGTGTTTATGATCATTTGTAAGTACTGGAAACAAACATTGATGATTTCAGAGCAGTTTTCCTAGGGTTGTACATTTTACTGATATTAATGGCCAATCCTGGCATGGCCTGAGTCAAGCGCTCACTTAGTTATCAGCGTCTTATTACATCATATAAATACAGAAATTGCCAGCAACTCTGACTGATCCTGTATCACAAATTTACACATCGATCTGGGGGAAAGTATCCAGCCACCTGAACTGGCATCCGGGCATATGTCTAACCAGACTCTGCTTGCATTAACTTCCTGCTTGGCTTTGCAGGAACGGAGCAGAAGTCCAGGGGGTTGGGGAAGTGAGGGCTTTATTTGTGGAGAATGCGTCCATGAACAGAGACTAAACAAGGACTGACACAAATGACCGGACTGGGGAAAACATACCTAATGCAACGCAGACTTAAATACACTGAACTAAACAGCAACAAGAAACAGATGGCAAACACGGGGATTCCACACAAAGTTAACGAGGGGGCATCGCACACAAGGGGGGTGAACAACCGGGGCAGAACACTCCCCCTGCAGGCAGCACATGTTAGTGGTAATAAGCTTTATACTCTTACCTCAAAAACATTTTTTGTTTCCCTCCACCCTGATCAAATGAATAAATTCAGCAGTTTGTTTCTTGACAAAGAAGACACGTCATCAGGCCAACTAACTTGAACGTAAGGTGTTGAACACCAGGTGGTCTTAATTGTTATGTAATGACTAATTTGACAAAAAAAAAAAAATGAACGAGAATGCCAGGTGACTAAAAATAACGTGAGTGTAACCGAAAAGCAACATGGCCAGTACTGCTTTTGGTTCGTGTTGTATGTACGGAGTAGGGATGTATGAACAGGCACTAAAATATCAATTCTTACTATCTGAATGGGAGGGGGATGCACCCAGACACTGGGGAAATAGAATGATCGATCCACCAGCACCTCACCCCCGGCTCAGCAGAAAACGTTATTGTAATGTAATTGTTAGGGTTGGGTCTGCACTGTATATCGGTATCGATATTAATATCAGCGATACCAGCCTTGGATAGAATCCAATACAGATTGAAAAGAAAATCAGTGATTTTGCCCATGCCAAGAACGACAGCATATTTTCTCGACAGTAAGCAGGGTCTGCCCTGGGCTTTAAGCTGAGCTTATTTTCCTTTCATCTTGTTGTGATGCTCTCAGGTTGCATGTACAAGACTCAGGTGTGTCAGCTCAGCATCCACTACGAGCGCGGCTTCTCAGTGCTGCTGGGGGCTGGGGAGGATGGTTCCACGCCGCGGCCGCTCTTCAGCTACCCCTTCGAGAGGCTCAAGATGTCCTCCGACGACGGCGTCCGGATGCTCTTCTTGGATTTCGGGGGGAAGGAAGGGGAAATTGTAAGCATTTTTGATACTGTTTGTGTTGCACTTTTTTGCCTGAGTTTTACACGCATTGGTTTTGATGTTAAGGTGAACCTTGGAGAAAAAGCACAGAAAATATTTCTTACTGAAATAATTCATTTTAATTAATCTTTTTCCTAATTGGGTAAAACACACTACTTAGTAGAATACGGGAATACTACTGTCACACTTACAAATATTTAAACATTCCCTCTGAGCTACAAGGTGTTTATGTATGGAATGGTCATGATTTTCAATTTAAATGTACTATGTCATGTTACATAAGTTGCTGAAAGTCCTTTTTCCCTGCAATATGCCCTAACATGTTTTCTCACTGTTTTCCTTTGGAAGCGACTAGATCTCCACTCCTGTCCAAAGCCCATTGTCTTCATCCTACACTCCTTCCTCTCTGCAAAGATTTCCCGACTTGGCTTGCTGGCATGAAGAAGGTTTTTCCATGAAATGGACCAAATCATCCCAAAGCCAACTCCCCCCCCCCCCCTGCATCGCACAGTGTGCACATCAAACTGAAGATCTTTTAACAGATCTTTTAAAGGATTTATTGTGATCTACTTAGCTTCAGATTGTATTTTGAAGTACATAGAACAGAATTAACTTTGTCTTGAGTTACCCATGTGAGAATAGCAGGGAAATCTTAAGCACTAGAAATTATCAAGATTAATACTTAACTGAAATCTGTGCTTTAGCACAATAACTGCAGAGAACACTAACATATTTAATTGAACTAAAGATATACTGGAAGTATTATTTTTACCTTTTCCCCACCCTAAGACCTTTGTCCTGTAACCTTCATGAAGGAAGCGAGTGGTCATATGACTGCTGCATTAATCAAAATAAATGGACCGTACACTTCTGGCAGCTATAGTCGTCTGTACAACTAAACTGGCTTTAAAGAATAAAAAAAATCAGTAATACAGTTTAGTCCTTTTCCCCATTTAATACCCACCCAAGGCATTTTCATTTCCGGCTTTTCATATTTACAAATATTAGTGATCCGTCACGGATTCTCTGATTCAGAGGAAGCAAAGTGATGGAGGTGAAACATAAATGATATCAGTAATACGTGCATTTTTTTAAATAGGTTGGACTAAAAAATATGTTACAGTAGGCGTTAGTGGCTGAACTGTCTCATTACTCACAGACAAGGGCATTGTAAGACTTTGAATGCAAGATGGTAAATTAAAGGGCTGCACTGTTCTCCTGTTCTCAGGTTAACTGGCAGCTAGGGGGAATGTTTTTTAAGTGCCGAAAGCTCCCAACAGAACAGGCCACAATGTTGCAACATTCCTATGAGGTTGACTCATTTTCGTAGGTCTCTAAAGAGTCAATGAGGGCAAGAAGGTCATCGCCAACTGTTATCGTGCTTGGGGAACAGGACAAAGGAAAAAAAAAGTGGACGTCATTTGGCAGGTGTAATATGCTATTAAAAATGTATGTCCCCCAATGAGAGTAGAATAAATACAAATAGTGGCTCCTGATTGGTTAGTTTACCGAATGTTTTTCCCTATGGGAAAATTCTAGTCTATAACTGACCATGAGGAAAAGTGCAAATATCTTAACTGTGCCCTTGTCTTCTGGAATATTTCTTTGCTGCTGAAATTGACATTTCGCTCTAGTTTACCCCACTGGGAATGGAATCTGATAAGGATATTCAGTTACTGGTAGCTGACCGACGCTACTATTTCCCCCCCCCCCAAATGCGTTTATGGCCTCATAAACATCGCTCTGCTTCTTTAAAACAGTTTTGTTAAATGTCTGGCGATGCATGGTTTGCAGTAGCAAATGCCTGTTTCTTTGTTTTTGCTGGGTCATTAAATGCACTATGCACCACATGTTTAATGGGTCAGTAAACCTGGATATCAAGCTTTAATCATCCAGAATCTGTGTGACTGTTCACAATGAGCCCCAGCAAGGGAAAGTACACTGGTTGTTGGCAACTACTCAGCTAGTTTACAGTTACGGTGAAATACAGAATTGTATTAACCGTCCACGTTACATTATTACCAAGGAAAGGCTGAAGTGACAGAACGACGTGGAGCCCAGGAGGGTGCCGTGCAGAACTCCTGGGAGGACTGAAAGTCCGAGAAGTCACAAAGGATTTAAAGTCAGTAGTGAAATTCTTAGCAGATGGAGAGTATGTGATTCTAAACAAATATGAAGTCCTTCTGTGTAACTCTGTATATCCGTTTTTGTGTCTGAGGCCTCCTGTGTTTGTGATCCCAAGGATAAAATTGGAGGGGGGGGGGGTGTACAGAATTAGCATACTAACATAAATTAGGAGGGGTTCTTCAAAGATGTAATCCTGGGTTTGTGATTAACCTCAACAATGATCCGCTCGCCCCTTAACTTATACAACCGAGAATACATCCATTCTTTTACAATAATTACCATTATCAATCAAGACCGTTTGCAGCACAAGCAGAATAAGTGAACCTGGGTTATTTTCATGGATAAGCTATGACTGTACATCTCATTCATTACAAATTTAGCGGCGAGTGATACCTCAGCTCACAGAATGTCGGTTGATAATCTAAAACTTGTCACTTGTGATTAAAGAGCTGAATCCTGATTATGATCTGGGGCTTTTTCTTTGTCTTGCATCTGGAAACAGCTGTGGCTCTTAGGCTTAATGGTGGGGCAATTAGCCGTCACTGACCTGCCGTCTAGCTTGTCATGATGCATTTCTGATGACTCACAAACACATCCCTTTATGGGACATTCGCAATATGGAGAAACCAAATACAGAGAGTTGCCAGGTTATGAATGGGATGTTCCCTAAGTCTGTCTAAGTCAAGTTTGTAGATAAGTTGGAACAATACAGGCAGTTCCTCGGGTTAAGTTCACCTGACTCACGGAAATTCGTACTTAGGAACCAACTGTTTTAAAGCCTATTATCCTCCTGAGACCCGACTCATTGATTTATGCACCTTGCAGTGGACATTTTGTTTTTGCATATCTTTTAACTAATGTAAGAAAACATATTTATTCCTGTTGTACACTAAAGAGGACATGCTGTGAAATTAAAAATAAAAATAAATTTGAAAAAGATGTAATTTCCTCCAGACATAGAAAATCACAATTAACCCAAAACTGAAGGACACTTTTTTCCTTGGGTCTCAGGAGGAAATACTAAAAATTAAGGTGAAATACAAAGGTTCATAATAACAAAAGCACTTGGTACTTATACCACATGACTAGCAGTTTGCTGGTACAGTATAGTACTGTATTTACTATTATTTCTGAATGTACTCAGTGGCAGCTTCTATGAGACTACAGATGAAACAATGTTTCACCAAGAAAAAAATAATCTTCATGACAATCACTTTTTATTAGTGTGAAACCACAAAATGCTCATAAAAATAAGGTGGATCTCCTAATTTCAGCTCCTCAACAGTATACGGCTCTGGTCAAAAATGTGAAACAGCGCCACCCCCAAACATGGTGAAACAGAGGATTTCAGTGAAACAAGCTTCACCCCGATCAATATTTTACCCCATTAGTTTCAATGTAAATCATCTCAGACCAAGGTGGCTGGTGGATTTTCCAAATTCAATGGACTCTTATGGCAAATATGTCCCACCTGTGAAACAAGTGATTGTCTACTGTGATAGGGTAGTTGTCCACTTCAATGTGACTGACACAACACTGTGGCCAATCACTAGTTCACTGTACTGAGCACCTGACCTTGAGTGTGAGGGCAGCTTGAAGGCTTCATAAATAACAAAATGCATTACATTTCGTTTATGCAATCTTCACTTTTCAAGCTACGGTATTCTGTGAATTAGAGGGATTTGTGACTTTAGGTGTTGTGTCTATGTGAGATTTATTTTATTATGCATAAGTGCTTGTTCACAAAATGAACGGATCGGCCTGTAAGGTGAGGTGGCTTATCGTTGGGGAAATACAGTAGCTACCTTTTCGCCCGTTTTTCCCATAGCTGCTTGCTTCTCCTCTGCGAGATGGATCCACTCACTAGGATTTTGGGAGATGAACAGAATCACATCGTTGATCGCATCTTACAGGATTCTTTCCAGTCTCTCCCTTAAGAGAAATTACGTGTGAAGGCGGAGGGAAGAGGTTAGACGTGTTTTCTTGGGAGTCAGCAATATTGTAAATGATGTATTGGTGAAATAAACAGTACTATTGCTTATTTGTAAGATATGTACAATAAATATATACATTTTTATATTTTGTAGTGATTTAACACTAGGAGGGTAGAGCAGGAGAAAGAAGGTGTGAGGCAGCAATAGTAAATGGTAGGATGGATCTTCTGCTGTAATAGTAGTATAGGCTCTATAGTTTTGTAAAATTAGAGTTAATGTGTGTGTCCTTGTGATTCTTGTCAGGTTCAGGTTTAACAGAAGTGTGAAAGCATCCAAAAAGGAGCAAAGAACAAAACCAGCAACCAAAACAAACCCCATAATATAGTAACATGCTTATATAACCTCATATCATCACCGGTACCTTGAATTGGGGAGTGGGCTTTTGCCTAAACAGGTCTTGCTGAAGTGTGTGTGTATGTAATATAAAAATGAAGTCAATGTAATCCTGTGTCTCGTACATATAACCTCACTGTCGGTAAAGCCTCATGAATGAATGAAGACCAAGCTGCCCGGGGAGGGGGGCAAGGCAAGGTGCAGAGTTTGTTCTGCGGGGCACCGGGGATGGAGGGAGGTTTGGATCACCAAAGATTTTGACCAAGGCACGCCACTGAATGTACTGTATTATTTTTCTGACTTACCTACAAATTCAACTTAAAAAAACAGACTTAGGGACCAGATCTTGTTTGTTACTTGGGGACTACATGAAATAATGTGGCACATGAATACGTTATTAATAATAAAAGTTACTACATACAGTATCGTATTATATATCGTATTACAAGTCAAAAAAATCGTTGAAGCCACGCAATGTTTTCACAAGTATCACAAACTAGTGCATCAGTTCGTTATTACTAATCAGTATATTTTATATAAGAAAATAATATTTATTTTTAGCACAAGGCTTTAATAAATACATTAAGTAAAAGCAGTTTTTTTAAAATTTCACACATTTTTGGCACCACATAGTTATAACCACATTTTCAAAGCCAGAAGAGCATTATACAAGTATATTGTGCATCGAGAACGATGGAGGGGATGTTACTCTCTCATGAATCCTGCTGGGGAGGCACCAGCCTCTCCAAAATGGACCAGAAGATTGTCTTCCTCACTTTCTGGAAGCCTTTTCAAGGACCCACTGGATAACCTGCAGTTGGCACAAGACATCAAGCTTGTTTCAATCACAGGAAAGACTTGACGCTTGTAACGGCTCCCTTGAGAACCATCACACGTGCATGTGATTGTGTCATTATGGAAAATGTGTTAGTTCATCCCTTATGGGAGCCACATGCTGTTGGTTGGAACAATTTAGAAAACCGTACAGCATCGAAATCACCCGCCATCATCGCCGATCGGTCACAAATCGGATCGGTTCGCGGACCGAGCTGCATCAGAGGGCCAATACGTACGCAGCAAAGGTGCTTTGTTGTCTGAGGTTGCAGGAATACGGGCATTTGAGAGTTACCTGCTTGCAGTTATTCTGGACGGCTTTTTTCATTTCTTCATGGAGACCTCTGGAGGTTTTCAGATCCTGATTCAAAGTGAGAGAAGTTTGGTTACAGAGGAAAGCGCAACAAAAGCCCCCATTGTCCACACGGCCAGGAGGTGAGTTTCAGCAGGAACCAGCGTGCTTATTTATTCAGCGGCTCCACAGTTAGAGAACGACTCAATTACACCCAGAAAGTAGGCCAGGCTTTTCTGAACTGTGCAGTGTCAGTTTTGGACACCCGGTAGAGGAACAGACCTTCAGATAAAACTTGGATATTTCGAATAATCTCTGACTGCAGGCTTCAAAGCACTTGTGCTCGCCCGTGATGCTGTGCTGCTTCAGCGTCTTCGCGACCACCTCGTTCAGCATCTGAAAACGGACATCAACGGCCCAATTACCCCGTGGCTCTTTAACGGCGTGATTTGTAAGCCCAGTAGCCTGTCAGTACATTTTGTAGTTTACTTAAAGCAGGACACTTAAAGACGCTTCTCATCTTAACCAACTTAAGACAACTTAAGACAAAATATAGAAAGCGTCACTGAAGAATCGCCAGGCAAAGGGCTGTAACTATAGCAACGGCTTCCCACCCTGTTGTGTTTCTGCGAACGGGACTCCTTGGTCGCGTTGTCCCCGGCGGGCAGCTGACTGGTGGTCTCGCTCTGCTGAGGGCCGGGGGCAGGTCTGCCGGGGGTGGGTATGACCTGTGAGCTGGCAGCCTGCCGACGCAGGACCCGAGGCGCCAGCTGGGTGCCACTGCTGCCGCTGGACTTGGAGCCCAGAGACTCGTTGCTATCCGATTTGACCAGTCTGTAGGGCGGAGAGGAGTCAAGTGTTTAGGGCAGGCCGGGGGTGGCAGACAGAGAGAAGCGGCGCCATTCCCTTCTCCTGCACTCTGCAACTACGGCACAGCCACCTCCTACGATGAGCCTGACTCGTTAACGGCGCCACCCAAAGGACTCTCCGGTGTCATGCACCTTAACTCAGGGCTGCTCAGCTGGAACTAACACGAGCTTAACAGTCAGTCAGTGCCATGAAGTCAGTCAATCAATCAGTAATCCGACCTGAACCCACAGACACACACAATTCATTCCAATTCATATACTCCTATCATTGTGGGGACTCTCCATTTTCTTCTATGGGAATAATCCCATCAATGACAACCTTAACTCCTACCCAGCCCTAACCTTAACCATAAGTAACCAAACTAAATACAAGTCAAAAAATCAATGTGGAAAACACACACACACAAACACACACACACACACCCTATGGAGCAGTGACACTTCTGTTTCAATGGATAAAAAACAGAGAACTTTCTCAGTGCTGCACTTCTCACTGATAAACCGGACACCAGCCAATCATGAAGCATTACATTAAGGCGTCCCAGTCTTCTCCACCAGTAAATAATGCAGATGTCCCCCATTACAAAATGTCTTTACACAGTAAAGTAAACTCCTATGGGGCAGGCATCCCTCCAAACTCCCCCTCCCAGGTTTGAGTTCTTAAACATTTTAACATCTATATGACTGCCATCATTTTTGCAGCTTAAAGT
>JAODUD010000134.1:7680140-7696733 GCA_026784285.1 Stomatorhinus walkeri
GGAAGCACCAGCCCGGCGTTTCACCTCTATTACTGCTTTTGGGGGGGGGGGGGTGGGAGGTGGTGCATTGTACTCATACATGTACTAACAGCAAATCAAGCTTTTCATTTTCATTTCTTTACACTGCATAGAACAAGCAGCTATAGAGGATGGATGGATGGATAATGGGATACAGATAAAAAAATTACATCAGCCCCCCCCCCCAGAGACAGGTGCTTACTCTATGCCGTGGTAGCGTGACCTGGTTGCTTTGCCGAATGACAGCTGGGTCACCTTCCTAGGTGTCAGGTCTGAGGACAGCTGGAAGGGATGCTCCCTGTCAGGAGGAAACAGAAACCGATTCATTCAGAAGATACAAGACATTTAAATTAATAAAGTGATTCATTAGGTTAGCATGCATGTACAGTGCCATCACCAGCGCGCCTACAGACGGCCCTGCATCAACCAGGAAAGTGTGAGAACCATGTGAAACAGCTGCACGATGTCAGCCACGTGTCACGTTGTGGTTTGAATGTACCGCAGGAGACACCTGACACGTCCGCTCAGCACTTTTGGCAACGTTTCACGTTGGGTGGGATCAGTTCAAATCACGCTGATGGCCGACCAATCACTGCAAACGAGATGACAAGCGGCACTCCTGGGTAACTACTGATATCTGGGTATAAATGTGCTTTTGTGCAAATAGAATGGAATGAGACTGTCCCCCTTTAAGGACGTTATATATGGTGGAAACTTCTAGAGGTGGAACATTTATCATCTGAAGGAGAAGGGTCTGAACACTAATAGGAACAAACTGTGTCAGTAGAGTGCTCCTCTGTGCTTTCACAGAAAGGCCAGGGCACCGTCTTCAAGGTCAACACAAGTTAACAGGAACATTAAGTTCTCACAAGTTTGGCATAATACAGTTCGGGGTGAGAAGCTAAACCGATGACGTCGGTAATGTTAGCCAGGTAGTAGCTGAGATTAACGCCACTCATTAGGTTACAGGGACGGTGAAGAACACACGGATGTTCCACCAGCACGAGACGCAGGGGATGCTGATAGGACTTAGCAAACGGTACGTTCTTGGCGTCACCAAGAACCGAGCCGTACGGCGACCTGACTCGTCTCCATTGTGAAGTACATGAGCCGTGCCCAAGCTAACACGGCCCTACTGACTGGCAGGGCACACAACGACCAAACCCTGCTGGTTGCGTCACCACCACCTGATTGGTGGAAATGCATGACGATACCAATGTTCGGCATCGATATGCATGGATTATCAGAAGGAGAAAAGTGCATAGTCTACATATTATTCATCATTAGAAGTCTTGCAAATCACAGTGTATCAATGTATTCCCAATAACTTGGAACTTGAAAATTTACAACCACCTAGCTAAGAAAGTACTATAGGACAGCTGAACGGAATGAATTTGTAAGACAATTTTACACAAGCTAATGCCAATTCTACGAGCGTTTCATGCTAACATAAGACGGCAATTCTTAGACATGTGAGTAGATATTAGCGCATCGCAAATCATGATGTACGCCATGTGAACAGTAGATAAGCATATCTTCAGTTTCACGTCACTGTCGCTCCCCAAACCCGGCAACCGAACTGACCCATCTGCAGTGGAAAACCGAAGGGAGCTGGAACCGCGCTGTAACAAGCCTCTCACGGTACGCCAGTGGAAAAGCGCCATCTGATTTCAATCCATATTACGTGACTTCTCCTAGGTTTCCAGACAGCATCACTGGCTGAGATCATCCATCGGGATTTTATACCTCAGAACAACAGACTGGTGGGACCTTAAATATTAGTCTCTGAAGTCACCCTCTATACAAAAGAATGAGTGTTAATGTCAGGTACTTCAAGAGGAACCAGGGGCTCCACGATTACTCAGGGTCACGCACCCGCGCTGGACCGGCAGTGGCTGCAGCTCTCCAGCGGGATGCCCGTCCGCATTGAAGTGACGCAGCATCTCCTTGGCATCCAGCAGCGTGGGGGTCTCCTTCTGGCCATCCTTAGGTACCAGCAGGCACTCCGAGGAACCACTCGCAAGGCGGAGGCTCGAGCTGAAACGAAGGACCCTTCCTCGGTGACATTCCGCGGCCACGGTAGCTTATTATCAGTCAGCCGTCGGGCTATTTTAGCTAATGAGGCTTCAGGCCTTTTGAAACGTACACGACCGTTACTGCTCTCATCTAAGGCCGAACAGCTGAAATATCACCTTTCAAAAAATGGTCTGAAACGTGACTTAGTGCGAAAGTAATACAGTACAAAAGTGTCCCCTTCAACTAAAAGGGCTTTGATTTTGAGAAATGCAGGATATGGCCATACCTGTGACAGCGAACATTCCCAGCTTACCTCCTCTGCTGACGGATCTTCGCCTGGTTCTCGAAATTCAGGAGCACGCTTCTCTCGGGCAAGTCCTGCAATCCAGCCGTCCTCACGCTTACTGCTGTAAAACACCAGCGAAGGATGACCGGACACAGCAAGCAAGGCCCTTTCTATATCATAAAACTGTTGCATAGACATCAGGGTCGGCGATTATCAAACCATTCCGTGGTGACCCCCACACCGTCCAAGTTTTTGCTCTCTCTCAACTCCTTGAGAGCTGGGAGGGAGCAAAAATGTGGACCGTCTGTGGATCCCTGAGGACTGGTCTGAGAATCACTGATCTAGATCATCTTCAGTTGCCAGTAATTTTTCAAGCAGACAAAAACCCGGCTTTTTCTTTGGATACAAATGTCCGCTAAATAAATGTAATGGAAGGAAGCTGGAACATTTCTGAGGGACCCCGCCATATGATTTCAGGGTGACAGTATGAAAGGGTCCTGTTGCAAAGCAAACAGAGGGGTGTGGCCTTACCAGGAACCTCCCTGGTGTGGTTCTCCTTCTCTGCCATGAGAGAGGCGGCTCTGGGCAGACGGCCGTCGTGCATCACGAGGTACTGCTCACGTGCCAGACGCAGCAGCACCTTCAGGTCGGTGACTGGAATGGACACTGGATTCAGAGATTCCTCCCTCCTCCCTGTGTAGACAGACAGCAGCTGAGGAACAACGTTCAAGGGACTCTAAGTCTGAAACTGACCTCCTTAGGTCCTCATATTAACATCTGCTAAGAAAACATTAAAAAGTACAAAAACAGAGCTATGTTTAATTTTGTTACGGCTCAGCACTGCTCAAGACTACATCCCATAATGCTTACCACAGACACTACAGCATACCCCCCAGACATCCCAAACTCACTAAGGCATTCCTTCACAGCAAGCGCCTGCACCTTCTCCAGGTTCCGCTCCCGCCGCATCAGCTGGTCTCCATGGAGACACGGCAGCGACGACAACCAGCCGTCCACGCGTGTGCCTGCAGGAAGTGAGAGGTCTTAATAATGCTGTCATTTTTTAACATTATCTGGCAGCTGTATATCTTGATGCATATCGACAAGGTCCTGAGTCTTCCTGAAACACAATCAAGGCTTCAGGGAGTAGGTGACAAAGGTAGCTGCCATCAATCTGAAGCGCATATAATCGCGAGTATCGAAATTTCAAAACAGAGTTAAGACCCATGTTGCACGGAGAGATGACGAGACAGGTCTCCACACCGGCTGAGCAAACTTAAAATAGAAAGCAATAGGTTTTAAATTGCTTTGTCTAGTGGAAAGCACACGGACACAATGTTCTTCGCTTGGGAACCAAAATCGCGTAATATGCTATTACCCTTAATGTGCTATGGGGGTCAACAAAGAGCCGTTTTACCTTAAGAGTATCCAAGTCCAAAACAAAGGAGAACAAAGTTTACGTTAGTAAACCTTGGCTGGCGATGAGTAAAAAATGCTTCCTGAGTATAGTCAGGGGTGTAGTGGATGGAAAATAGAAGTAAACTGCATTTACACACCTTTATAACTACAAAACACTGTCTATTTGCCTTCTTACAGTGGTTTACTCACTTGGCATCATGCAATAAATAAACAAACAAACAAATAAATAAACAAACCACACTGTTCGCTATGTCAACCTACAATAGCACACAACTCTGACCTTAAACTGGCACACCCCCCCACACCCCCCACTTAACAACGCTGCCAGTGTTTACGAGCACGTCAGCGACACGTCCTGCGGCATGCATGCATGCATCAGACGGCATTTCACAAGAATCGCAAACCTCCCCAAAAAAACCACAGATGGTTCAAAATAGGAAACAGGCCAAGTGGTTATTTATTTTTCAGTTAATAAGCTAACAGTTATTAGTGAGTATAGTATCTTGCAGATTGATGTTGTATGCAATGACATTAGCTGGGCAAGAGACATAACATTAAGTAGGCAACCTGTCTGTGTAAATCTACTTCCATTTCTGCTAATTGGATATTAATTACTTATTTACACACTAATAATAACAACCATAGTAGAAATAATGATGATGATCAGTTGCATTAGTCTTGCAGAGGTGTTAGGTAGTTCATCTGCCTTTTTTAACAGTGCATAAGGGCGTTTCCATGGACATTTACAGTTAACCCCACCCCCTTGTAAGCACTACACCACTGAGGATACTGCCGGCTGACTAGGATTACCACTGTGGCTCATGCACCAACAACCTCACAGTGGTGAGGAGTCCCAGCGCAACAGAGCCCAGAAGCACATAGTCAAACAGACAAATGAATTCATATTCATATCATACTCTATGTCACTGCTATAAAGTCACTGGAGATGTAGATTTAGTCCACATAACATGCCGCTCTGTTGACTTTCCTCTTACATCTCTTAGTGCCAGGGCTGCATTTACATCTTCTCAAAAATGTCGAACAAATATCACTCTGATTCCACAATATCTGCTGCTTTCTGCTACTGGGTAATTACTAAACTAATACACAGATCAGTTCTTGCCAGAAACAATTATAAGGAGAAAAAAAGATCTGAATTCCAGAAACACTTTTGCGAACTGCTTCCATTATGGATAGGATATCCAATTCCTTCATGATGGAGGGTATGAGAGGCATTCGGCAAGGAATATTACCATTGTCACAATGAACAAACCATTGCCCAGCTGCTTTTACCTGAGAGCGCAAAGTCTTTCTCTCCCAGAAGCCCACTGGCTGTCGCCAGGGAGGCGGCACCATTTATCTGATTGGCTGAGTGAATCATCCTTGCAGTACAGCCTCCAGTGTCCGTGCCCTGGACCAGCCAGAAGTACTGACCGACTTCCCCTTTTACTTCAACATCTGGAACTAGGGGGAAAAAAAAAGTCAACGCAGAATGACGCACGACTTTAAACTTGCCCCTGTGAACCACACTTAAGTAAGGCAGAAGGAGGACATTGCTAAAGCAGTGTTCTTGGGATTAACTCATATCTTAAACACAGACATACCTTTAAATGTATAGTTTAATCTGCTCTCTCCAGGTCTTCCTTTCTCTAATCTACTTGAGGGATGGCATTTTTTAACTGAATCAATGGTGAAGCTGATACCCTGCACCAAATCGCAGCCAGATATGTATCCGGTGGGTCTCCTACCATGCAAGGCTTTGGGTCCCCTGGCGATGAACTCCTTCCACTTCTGAGAGCTGAGCTGTGGGGCTGGAGTCACAGCCAGGGAGGTGACAGTGCAGGAGAGACTAAACAGAGCTCCAACCTGCACGAGAAGAAAGCAGCTTCTCAAAAGGAGGGCCCAGGAAGCCTTGGTCAGACGCCAAGCCCTGTTCTCTCAAACAGGGCGAGCACATACTCTAGAGGCAATACGAGACTGCGGATTCTTACGTCTGAAGAACAGCCAGTGGAATCTTAAAGAGCAACACGTCTACGGTCAATCTACTGGCAAAACTGGTTCAGAAGTCAAACCGCAAGCCAGCAGTGGTCAATCTTATCCACAAATGGCCAGTGGGATAATCTTTAGCTCAGTTGTTCAATCCCAGGTGTGAGGACTCTTCAGCCAATCAGTCCTCTAATACTCTAATTACAGAGTGGCAATGAAAACCGAGATACACAGCGGCCCTTTCAGAATAAGGCTGGCCACCCCTACATTAAGTCAATGAGTTATTTAAGCAATATTGTTTCAAAATTGCTGCAAAAGAAGAGATGTCAATAGAAATCTCAATGGACTGCACTATAAAGATAATGAAGCACTCTTATCTCATCTTCTAGTCCTTGTGTGTAAGTGAAAGCTCAACACTAGTCACACTGTCCAAGATATCCATGACTGCTCTGGACAGATGTTGGAGAAGATCAACTATTATGACAAACTAGCATCGTCAGTTAGTGGAGGAAGGCTCATTTGCGGCGATGGGCAGTTATCTGTTCACCTTTCCACGCAGAGCATTAAGTTGATCCAGAAGCAGCCTAGACCTGGCCGTCTTGGTGGTCAGTCCACTGTACCGACAGGTTAAGGTATGCGAAATTAAGCCCCGTTTCAGAAGAATAGACTGGCACACACAAACAACACAGCAGAGAAACTGTGACCTTGTGCATGGCTGAATCAGAAGAGCACAAAGAGCATTTCGTCATCTCTGAAGGTAAATTATTAACAATGTCTCCACATATAAATGACAGCCATTGTGAGTTACCCAACCCGTACCAGTTAAATGGCTGCTAACATTACCCTAGATGATGCATTAAAAAAATTCCTGGAAAAAAAAACAAAAAAATGTGTCCCCAATTTGAACTAACAACAGCTGTGAAAGCTGAGATACAGTATTACCATAATTCTCCTAACTTTTGAAACGGTACTTTTCAGAATAACATTTATTCGACGTCCTGGATTGTACAAGCATTTCCTCCCAGGCTTCACATAAGGCATGGAGCCAAGGTCGCGGGGGTCATCCAGCAGGGAACTTGTGAAAGATACAGCTCGAATTCCACCCTGGAATGGAGGTAGACTGGGAGGTCAGGGACACTGACCAGCTGCACCAAGTCCAAGACCGGCTGGTAATACTGGAACACCTGCAGGGGGCGCCAGAGAACAAGGCTAAATATCACAGCGGCGCAAAACACAAATGAAGTGTCACACCTGAATCGAGTTTCACCTTGGGACACTAAAAGCAAGAAAAGGACCATATTTACTCACGGTGCTTCTGGATTCACTACAAATGCAAAGGTAATACACTACAATGTCAGCTTTGTTCAGGCATTAGATGGACAGCAAGAAGGAGCCCTAACATGTGATTAGGTGGTTTTCACCAGATCAGCCAAGTTGTCCCGTGGGATAAAAAGAAATGTTAATATTGCACAGAAGAGGGTGTGTGGAGGTCTTCTGAAAGTCCGATCATATTTTTTAGCTATAAATGTCACAGAGAATAGGGTATTTCTGTCACCTAATTATCAGATGAAAATAGGAAACAGGTAGTATGAACAAAAACCACATTAAAGGCACCTGAAGATCGTTTGGTTTATTTCCAGGGCTGTGTTGTCATACCTTCGAATAAGTTTATAATACAAATATTAATACCACTAATCACGACCATCCCGTTTATCCTCTACCATAGATCTATCTGATCAAAAAAGGTTTGAAATTTATAAGTTTGTTTTTCTTCAAAATGTATGGTTCAGACAAAACTAAAAAGCTTGTTATTGCATAAAAAAATCACCTCAGTCCTCTTTCGTTAGCGGGTTGGCTCAATAGTAAACTCCCCAGTGCAGGGCAATGCATAAGGATTAACACTGACACAGAATGTTCCGGGCGCCTTGGCCTAGCCACAGTCATTCCACAGTGATCGTGATGCTGTAGTGCGGGTGCGAGGGTCAGCCACAGAAGCACAGAGACAGAGCTACGGAAATGATCATGTCTTACCGCAGCTGGCAGCTAGCAAAAAACAAACACAAATACGATGGAGGTCATGAAGTAGAAGGGAGGAATTATATTCTATGACTGCGTTTCCCAAACTGGTCATGTTCCCACAGACAGTCCACGTTCTTGCTCCCTTCTGGTGCCCTGCCAGACAGTCCACATTTTTGCTCCCTTCCAGCTCCTGGTAGGGAGCAAAAACATGGACTGCCTGCGGGTCCCTGAGGACCGGAATGGGAAACACTGTTTTAGGAAATAGGGGGTAAAGACCTACCCTGCTGATTAGGAGAAACTGGAATATTCTCGATATTGTTTGATGTCAAACTAATGAAGGGAATGGGCCATTACTTGTGAAAGAATTCATAAACTGTGATATTTAAAATCAATAAACGGCACAAAACACCTGAGGTGTCAGGAACCTGGGGCTGAATGAGGTCCCACAGTCTGGCCTGTGCCGGGGATTACAGAACCGATCCTGAACCAAGGTGACGGCATCTCTCACCTCTGTGTTCAGCGTGCGGTCCGTGCAGTCCTGGCTCAACACATGAGGGGACAGTACGCTGCTGTCACCTGCTCTTGCTTTAAGGCAGAACCCTCCAAACCGCAACTCTGAGAGGAACTGCAGGAGGGATAGAAAGGAGACCACACACACACACACACACACACACACACACGTGCGCACGCAGAAGGAGAAAAGGGACCGCCATGTTTATGCACTGTTTTTGGGAAGAACCAATAAAAAGCAATCATGTGACCTAGAAGACTAACAAAGTATAATGAACATCGTAAGTCATTGGTTGAATGAAATAGTTTCAGACAACATGAAACATGATTCAAGTAAAACAATAGGTTCTGGAAACAGTCACAAAGAAGAAAGTTTTATAAAAACTGAAAGCTGAAAACACAGATTTTGGCTTGTGAAGAGGTGGGTTTTAGTCCTCAGAAGGCCATTACAGAAGCCCAACACAGGGGCAGTTAGGAAAGTGACCAGCCCACCATGGGTCACGTGCTGGTTCATAGGCCTCTTTCAGGTCGATTGGGATTTCAGCCCCCAGGGAGAGGTAAACACATTTTCATTGTCATACTCCTCATTCACAACTGTGCTCATTCCATCACAGCTCTGCACAGACACAGAACACCTCATTCACACAGGGACCAGATACGGATATTTATTCAAGACAAAAGGCTGGAAAGATTGAGTCATTTTCCTTTTAGAAATCAATTTCCAAAAAGCGAATAAATTCATACTACAAAATGAAATGCAAATAATCCCCCTTAAGCACAAGATCCCAGAACACTGTACCTTTTTCTCTCTAACAAGGACGCTTCCTCTCCATAATTCATCCTGATCAATGCAGGACAGGAGATTTTCTTGGCCATGTATGTCAACCACCAAGTACGAGGCCATTTTCTGCCAACTAGATTAAAAACCACACACAGATTAGCAATAAATCATTTTAACACTAAGGGACACTCACCATGATACCAAGTGCTAACATGAACATTCAAAATACGTCCCTTTTACACCCAGCATTTTATTAGCATTCAACACTGTCTTCGTCTCTATTGCATTACAGGTAATTTAATGAAAAAACTCATTCGTACTTCTGACTGCGCTTTGGATGAAACAGCAACGCACGTGGTAGACATCCCCCCCTACTGGCTAAAAGTGGAATATTCCAAGCACGTTCAGGTTTATGCGCAATAAGGCAGCCCTCGATATAAATCTACACCAGTACCGCGCATTGCTGGCCGTCGCCACGGTAATCTTGGCTGAATGCCATGCTTGCATGTGCTTCAGTGAACCTAGAACTGGAAGGAATTCCTTTGTGCTTGGAGCTTCCGTATCGGTTGACAACAAGACAACATCCAGGAGAGCCTGACCTGAGGAAAAACAGGAACATGTCTTAACTTCAAATCATCTTAATGATCTGCTAGCTAAAGGTTCACGTAGGTAGGATTCTGGGATTTTTTTAAGCCACAAATTACTACACTGGCATCCCATCCAGGCTGCACCCCAACCCTGCGCCGCCTAGGACAGGATCCAGGCCACCCTGTGTGACCCTGACCAGCATAAGAGGTCAGAAGGTGGGCGTGTTACCACTGGAGTTTTTCGGTAAACCTGAAATCAATTTAACACAATGAGGCTTACAGCAGATGAAACAGAATGTGAATACAGTGTGCTCTATATACAGTATTTCTGAATTAATTTTCTGTCAATCAAAAAATGCTAAAAATGTCCTATAATTTCACCCAGCTTTGGGGGCAGCAAATGTCTCAGCATGTTAGTGCACTGTGCCCGTGATCGGAAGGTTGCCAGTTTAAATCCCAGGGTTAGCAGAGAGGGTCAGCCTTAGAGTGGGACCTGTGAGCTCCAGCTGATCCACGGACTGTCATGTGCTGCTTTCACAAACAATAGTAAAATTGTTGCTTTGGGTAAAATCATCTGCTTAAAAAAAAAGCATAAATCGCTAAACCCGCCAGCATAACAACAGACTCCATATGGCTGCACTACAACCATCCTCTCCTTTCGGGGACTATTTTGCAAGCCCCCCCAACACCCCACAGAATGCAAACAGCATCCAGTTTAATCAGGTAAACTGTACACCTGTGTAAGCGATTCACATCCCACGTGGGGGGTAGCCCCCGCATAGTGCTGCATGGAACCGGCTCCATGCCCTAACCAGAATAAGCAGCTGGGGGGGTGGATGGATGGATGGATGGGTGGATGTTTACCCGGAGGAGGTAGCTTGTCAGCCAGCTGGTGAAGGCCATCAGCGGCCTCCTCAAACAACCTGCATTGGGACAAAGATCGCAGGAAGCGTGTTTATAATCACCATTGCAGTGACAGCACTACATGACGTACTCATCACACCCACCCAGCCTAAAACTACAGGACCCAGTTATAAGTCTCACTTATCCAGTGGCATTCTCACAGTGCCAGTAATAACTAGCCTGTAGCAGTGAGGGAGGGGGGATCAGACACTACAGATATTTATTATATTGCATTCACTTCTTCATACATTTTAGGGGTGAAACTGCCAAAATGGTACGTAAAGAGGACACATACAATGGAATATAAATTACACACACTACATGACTTGGCTTGTAAACGAATGTGCAAATAAACTCGTTAGGCCTGTTTCTGGAAGCAGGATATCTTGCTTAGCTTGACAACTTGTCGGATTTAAGGTAGCCCGGGCTAGATGTAAGTGAACGAAGATAAAGTCCAGTTAGCCCAGACTACCTTAAAGTTATTCAGCTAAGCAAGAAGAAATTAACAATGGTGAGGAGAGGCAGCACACTGTTTTCACGTGAAGCAGGAGCCTCATAAATGAACTCTCACTCTGACTGCGCCTGGGGATCCAGCAGTGCCTCGCTCTCGTCCTCCGCCCCCTTCTCGAGCAGGGCACCCCTGCAGGTATCCAGGGCAGACGGCCCAGTGTCCTCACTGTCACTCCTGTGACATCCCACGCCAAGCTCATCCCATTCAGAGCTGCAGAACTAAACATTCCAGCACAGAAAAGCAACCATGCAATTAATGACAGATCAGAACACTTTGTTTGGCTGAGGAGTCATTGCCAGGAAAGGCAGCAATTCACAACACAGGTTAAAACATGCTAAAGAAAAGCTGAATACACAATGCTCACAGAACGTCTAGGGACACTTTCTTAATTCTGTAAAAATGTATTGGTTTGCTAATAAAAGTCTAAGGACAAGCAATGCTCATCATATCTGCACATGGCTATCACACAGGTTTTTTTGAGGTTAATACATTTTTTATTCTCCCCACCACTCCTGGGGTGTGCTGGCCAAATAAAATTTTAAATCACAATATTCTGTTTATCCTGCTGTGACGCCTCTACTATTTGACGTCCTTCTGGCCTGCCCTCCAGCCTGTGACGTCCTTCTGGCCTGCCCTCCAGCCTGTGACGTCCTTCAGGCCTGCCCTGCTGCTATACCACCATTCATCCTGTCTTCAGAAGCAGCACCATCACTGGCCTGCCCTTCGCATTGAGATCTGAGTTTTTAAATTGGGACCGTGTGAATTGAGACTTTGCCATCTTGCTCATTTAACTTCCTCTGCCAGCCTCTTGGATTGTGGTTCCTCCCGAAGTTTCTTCCTATTAGGGACTTTCCCTTGCCACTGTTGCCTCTGGTTTGCTCACTGGGGGCTTTGTGCAGGGATAATGTAAAGTGCTTTCAGACAAAGTAATGTTGTGAAAATGCACTATACAAATAAAACTGAATTGAACAACAATTTAATTCTTAGTGTCAGCTTTTTCTTTTTGACTGACTCATTCAGTTCTGCTCTTGCCATTTTACTATCAGTTGCAATTGTAGTCACTGACTCCCAAAGGGACATATTTTATGTTATTGCAAAGGTTTTACCAATTAAAAAGCACCCAATGAGACTGCTTGTTAAGGAACTCAGAACAGCTCTTTTAGAACTTTGGGTTTCAATTCAATACCACTGGTTGATTCTAACGTGATATTTTTTATAAAGAAATTAACAAAGTAATGATTATGTTATAAAGCTAATAAATGTACGATATTGTTAGTGAATTAAGCAAGTGTCCCAAGACTTTGTGAGCATTGACTACCTTGAGGTGACCAGCTTGCAACACATCTAATAGAATTTGAGAAACAGCACAAAGCTTACTGAGACACATTTACAGATACATGATAAAACACAGATCACTTTAAAAGCACTGTCCAAATAATTGATTAAAACCAATTAAAAACAGAAATAACAGATCTGCATGACATTTGCATAATAAATTACAAAAAATAGGACAAAGCAAGAAAAAGATAAGCAGAAGAAACTGATATACACAAAACACGAGTCATACATTCAGTTTCTGAAACAACCTGAAGTATTTGCGGGGGGAGGCTGCACCTTTACTTGGAGCCCCCCTAACTTAGAAAACTGATGACTGTTTCACTTCCTCCACAAAGCAGGTAATTCGAATGCCCTAGGCAGCTGCTTATTCTGATTACAGCTGGAGCCGGCCCTGTTTTGGAGTATTCGTGTTAGGAGGGGCGGCACGTCAAAGTCAACTGAATTAAAAGGCACGGACCTGCGATGATCCACAGCTTGCCTGGACGGCAAAGTACCAGCGGCGTCCTGCAGGGACTCTACCGGGCAGGCAGGCTAAACGTGTAACGGAGACACAAACCCATCCACGCAGAATTATTACAAACGTGCTGAACAATGGGTCTAACGACCATATGCTTAACGGAGGAATTCATAACATTTTATTTAGACATGAAATTTCGATTATGTATTTTCCCACCTATAAAAGCAACCTGGTGTTTTCGTTTTATAATTTTGAATAACGGCAACTGATAAGCTTAGAATGTCCAGGTCATAAGTAAGTGGAAGCTTTACCTGGAAACAAGGAGTGTTGGGGTGCTGAGGTACTGGCGAGACTTTTGAGGAAATCATGAATCTGCTTCACAAGGTCCAGGTCTGTATTTGTACAACAAAAGCGAGATTCACACATCTGCACAACGTACACGGTATACATTAATTCGTTCATTAATGTATGCAAAATACAACAGCGGCTCCCAAAAAGGTGGAGAGTTGCTTACGCTAAAATGTTTTTCTTTATGGCGATAGTCACACAATTTTTCATAAACATATATCTACTTGTCAGCCAAAGCAACGACGGATGGACGAAAATGAACTTGGCAGATCAAAGTTTACACGTTTTAGAGAATATTTTAGAAATCAGGCCGTTGGGAAGAAAAAAGACATATCGTAAATCTATGCGTCTACTTCCTACGAGATTATATATGTACAACTGTACTATTTGCATAAAAATCAGATACAGCATTATTTCACCCGTTAGCCGGAGAAACTGATATCTTACCCTTAACGACGGTCTTATAGTCTCCCTTTTTCGTAAAATTAACCACAAGCACAAATCTATCCATTTTTATTAGTAAAATTTATTTGGTCAATTTTAATCGATGAAACCTCACAGAGACCGACAAAAACAAAATTGCCCGCTTTGTAGCTGTAGGAAGTTGTAATCCGTGACGTCGGTGGAAAACGGCAACGACAAAATACGCTCGGGCGGAAAAAATACTCTAAACATGAGATATTATTGCTTGTCAGGAAATTTCCTATTGTATACACACTATATATACAATTTTCAATTTCTCGAGTACATTAAAGATATTTTACATATTAAGTTTTATTTTTACGTCTTTGCGTTACAACTGGAACTATTTTGTTCTGTATACGATATTGGCCGATTTATTTACGGTGTTGCACCAGGTTTGAGCTTAGGGGTGAAGCAATGTGATACGATTCTTTTGGCTGTTTTCTAACATTTTGATCATGTCTAGTTTTAGCAGATCTGCTCAGGTAAGACAGGTAGTATAACGTGTTTTCTGCGACTTCGAAATTGGTTGTTTAGTGTTTAGTTTATAATAACAGGTAAATGTCTGCTAAAAGCCTGTCTTAAATGGATGTATAAAATTGCGTACCTGAACAAAATATTAGCGGTTTTTTTTGAAGACTTAGATATCCCTTTATTACCATAGCGTAAAATGTTTGTTCATATAATTAACCAACTCT
Source organism: Stomatorhinus walkeri (assembly GCA_026784285.1). Taxonomy (NCBI): domain Eukaryota; kingdom Metazoa; phylum Chordata; class Actinopteri; order Osteoglossiformes; family Mormyridae; genus Stomatorhinus; species Stomatorhinus walkeri. The sequence goes on from JAODUD010000134.1 coordinate 7,694,480, forward strand.
TTTCCTAAGTGGTTCTTTTGCTTTGCTGTGCAACTCAAGGTTAAGGAATCATTTAGGTATATATACTTGAAATTGCCGACAAAAGTAGTGTCCCATGAAATGGGCCTATTTGTACATCTGGCTTTCTTTCTAATGTATTTTGACCGGATGACCGTAAAATACAAAATAATTAGACTTGCAAGTGGTCACGCGCTCGATAATGAATGCTGCTCATCAACACACCGGCAGAAGTCACGCATCCCTCCCCCGTTTATGTTATATTTCCTGTCAGATCAGATTGTCAATGAAGCGGTAGCAATACAAAAGGGATTCAAAATTTTTTTACCGGAGAAACTGGTACAGTGGTATATTGCATTGCAAATAATTGGCAGGTAATTTAATATTATTTAGGTGAAAAATTCGCAGCATCTTTGCACGTAACCTTCTGTCCGTCCAATGACTCTTGAAGTTGATGTTATGTAATGGGATACTACAGAAATTCCGCAATAATTCCGGCAACACTTGTCCCTGGTTACCTTATTAACTAAAAAAAATCTGTAGCTTTTTCGTATTGATTGCTGTGTACAACGTGATATTAAGTAATTCATGAGAAATGCCTATAGTGTATTTAGAAATCATACTTTACAAAGTGTACATAGGATGTTAACCGGAAATTCAGCAAAAGCACTTGCTATGCGTGTTCCTCTAATACCTGTAATAATAATATATTTATTATTGTTCAGTTATAGCCGTGTACAAAACAACCTAATTGATATGAAGTACTGTTTAGTCAATGGCGTATGAGAAAGTTTAATATTGGGGGGGGACACAACTTGTTCATTTAAATACAAAGGTCTGTTTATTTGGGGATGGATGAGTGAAAATTAAATATTGCAGGGCACACATCTTCAACGCCCCCTCCATTCCTAAAACCCTGTGTTGTGAACTTGCTCATACTATGCTCATAATATGCTCATACTATGCTCATACTGTGCTCACTAATATGCATTCTTTTGGGTGATTGGCCATTGTTGTTTTCCCTTAGCAATGGGCTACCTTTGCAAGATCGTGGTATTTAATAGATGCAAGAATGCAGCCTCCAGGAAAGATTGCAACCATGTGCTCTATCAGACTCCAGGGGAAACACAAGCCTATCTATCATGCACTGAGTAAGTATCCATTCATCTTCCTAATCTGCTTATTGTACTGGGGACTGAGAAGCTACTTTAGCAAACTGTTGATTATGACCACCAGGTGGCAGTGCAGCCTTAATATATCAGAAACCAAATTATTCAACCTCATGTTCATACCGGTACATCTGCAATTTAAGTGTGATATTAAAAACACGAAACCCTATATTTCTAGGTTGCTTTGAATGTTATAATCAGTCTTATGTACTATCTGTAATTCCATCTCGTTTACCTTAAAGAAACATTAATCCTTTGGAATGGTCATAAATAAACAATTTAAGTCAGGATGAACAGACAGAATTTGAAGAAAAAATAAACAATTTTGGCTTCCACAAGAAGTACTACCCTCAGGACTCTTGTATTACTTGCTTTATGTGGACAGACATTGGGACTTTGTCACCTCTCGTTAAGGTGTCTGGTAGTGGACACCTGTTTGGCCTTGAATGATACTAGATCCTTTAAAGTTTTATTTGCAGTGCTCTTTAGAACCTGCGATTGCTGAGCTGCCTTTCGAAACACAATCATGCGGCCTGTCAGGGTCAATCTCTACAGTAGAATGGCCCATTATCGAGGCTGTGCATGGCTATTGGCTATGGAGCCGATCTGGCCAATCAGAGTGGACAGTCCCCGGTCCCAGGCAAGTGGCGACCTGCAGGAGCAGACCCCTTCATCTCCTGGCTCACCTCTATTTTTTTATAGCTGTCAGTCTCCCCTAAACCACTCGGCCCATCAAAGCACCGTGGCCAGCAGCTTATTGTGCTCCCCGTAACTTGCCGTTCTGCTCTCCAACTTATTTATTTTATAAGGAAGCTTCATGGTGATGGAGGGATGGCTACACCTACCGGGAAGAAATAAATTCCCATTTTTCATATTTTCACCCCGTGGGGGGGGGCAAGGGAATAGGATAGCTAGCCAGCTAGCCTTGTGTTCCTTCCCTATAGCCTTCAATAAAAGGATTAGCTGGACTCATGTCCCGTTCCTGTCACCTTTAGTAAAAAGGTTAGCTGGCCTTGTGTCCCTTCCCTGTAGCCTTTAGTAAAAAGGTTAGCTGACCTTGTGTCCCTTCCCTGTAGCCTTTAGTAAAA
>JAODUD010000134.1:7712510-7726452 GCA_026784285.1 Stomatorhinus walkeri
TCACACTAAAGTCAGACATGTCAGTCGTCTGTAAATATAATCAGCCTGTGTTCACACTAAAGTCAGACATGTCAGTCATCTTTAAATATAATCAGCCTGTGTTCACACTAAAGTCAGACATGTCAGTCATCTTTAAATATAATCAGCCTGTGTCCACGCCTGTGTCAGAGCCCGGACATGCATTTGCATCACAAGCGGGGAATAATTACCGCCGATGTTGTAACCCAGGCAGGAGTTCTGGTCGCAGTACCCAGGCGGACCGGAAGGACCGGCAGGACCCGGCACACCTGGCCGGCCCTGAGCTCCTGGGTTGCCAGGTCTTCCAACAGGGCCCTGGCTCCCCAGTCTCCCTTCCCCTGGGGGTCCTGGGGGGGTTTGGAGTGGGGCAAAACCAAAAACAAGGGTCAGATCGTTACCATGACCAAACCGCACAGACGCTCACATTACAGACTCATTCTTCACTATGCAATACAGCACATTAGCCGTTTGTACAGTTGGGCACTTCAGTGAGGCTCCAGGTTAGCTGTCTGCTCCGCCGGGGTTCCTGTCCGGAGGAGTCAGCTGGCTATCTGGCTGCCTAGAGTCTGCATCAACATCATCCGGGCAATCAAGGTCATTTCACTGCTCTGCCTCTGGGCGGGCATCTGTGGCGTGTTTATAGTTATCTTTCAAATGAATAATGCACAATGACAGATCAGAGGTCTGAGCTAGACGGGTCTAAAAAAAAAAGGAAATTAAGGACTTTGGTAAACGGCAGCTTATCTAAAGGAGAAATGTAAATCACCATGGCAGCATTCTGCGTGCTGAGCAAATACTTACAGAGGAGTGTAACACGCAAACGTAAATGCTTCTGCTTCATTATTATTATTATTATTATTATTATTATTATTATTATTATTATTATTATATGTGGGAATGACTGGGTTCTTGGAGACCTGTAGGATCAAAATGACCATAACAGATCCCTAGATTAGTAGTTCTCCAGCCTCTCATTGAACATTCCAAGCTATTCGACATTTAAGTCCTATTGAACCAGAAGATCATTTACTAATCAAGTAATGGTCATGGGCGTAATTGCTTGAAGCACTGGTCTAGACCATAGAATATGTCGCATGGGATGCATCAGTCCATCCATTGATTGTTATTCAGCTTCTCCTGGTGCCATCAAGCTATATGGGATAGCCCAGAACTCCCTTTGCCAAACTCAGATTCCCGTTCCTCCAAAGGGTTACTCATGCACAGCTGGGAGGTGTACATTTTTCAAGCTTGTCTCGAATGTGCTCAGAAGGAACATCTCCAGCGGATGCAGACCAGGGGCATGCCCTTACAGAGTGCCCAAACCACCTTGGCTCACTCATAATATCATGGAAAATAAATCTGCCACTGGCCTCCCTTCTTTAGGAAATGACGCTTGGCCTCCACCCACAAGGGGGCCTCGCTCTCCCAAGACCCTTGCTTTCAGAAAACAAATACAGGCATGACACATCTGCTTTACAGTACAACCCCAGAGTGAACTAATCGCAAGGATGCAGCTTTGCACCACGCATTGCAACAGTCGCATTTCAGGGGACGACAAGAAAATGACATTTTCACATACAAGATTGCGAAGTGCTTGTATTTTTCTTCTTTAGGATATCCATGTTATCTTCAGCTTCCACTGAGTCATCTATCACTTCCCACAATCCTTACATGTTGCCTTGTTTAGTACTTTAGCAGTAATGCCTTTTCTTCTCGCCGTCAAGGAAAATTTCGTCAGCAACAAGTATCGATTTAACTGCAATCAACTGCAGTGCCCTGCACTGACATTTTGGAAGATCAATACTACAGCATTAGGGCAAAAAAAAAATCGATGTGAAATGATGAGTTTTACTGAAAACATTATTTTCATATCTGCTTCATATTCTAGACGTGAATCCAGCAGCTGCTAAATCAAAAGCATCAAAAAAATGTTCTGTTCATTCCCAAGACCCAGCATTAAATGCTTTCCAGATTTTCCATTTTCAGAAAACACTCAATAAACAAAAGTCCCAGTGTGTATTAAAACAAGCCCAGTACAGATGTCTCTGATTTTGCCTAGTAGCTGTGACACTATGCTAAACATAATAAAATGCACAGACGGTGGCCCCTCCCCAGTGCCGGAGCTGCCGGGCATGGCTGCATGGTGCGGAGAGGTGTGGTTCTCACCTGGGGGGCCCTGCGGCCCTCTGGGGCCTTGGCTGCCTATTCCCGGACTGCCCTTCTCCCCAGGTAAACCTGTTCAGAGACACAGGGATATCGGCTGTGAGATCTGCTTTGATCCCACAAACCATGATTTCATTCCACTTTCACAGTGCACTTACAAACCATTTAGAGTGTAAATAACAACGTCCATGGGTCATAGTTTATGGCATGAAACACATTATATCAAATGAATGGGAAGACAATTCATGATCTTTGAAATGACAAATAGAAATCTATCTATCTATCTATCTATCTGCTTGTCAGTTCTGTCCGTCTGTCTATGTTTCTATCATTACTACATGCAACATCATTTCAGCGTTTATCCCACTGGCCATTATCCAATTTTCCCACTCTCACATCTCCACGAGTGCTCAGATACACCTCTCCAGGTCTCTGCTCTTCTCCTCTCCTCCATGAAAATAACAGATAATAAACCCTCCCGGCCAGTGCAAATCCTCAATGGCACCATCTCGAAATGACCGTGATTCTGGAGGCACCGAGCCGTGAAACGCTCGGCCCCCACAAACGAGGCACCCAAATCATTCTTCGCTCCATCAGTCGAAACTGCATCTGCAACATTTGGTGCTAATGTCGCTTCCTTGGGTTAAGATGACAGGGAGGCTAAACAGGCCAACTGTGCATCTATCTTGTGGCTTTCATCAACACCAGACAGACCTCTGACACAGAAACACGGTGCACCATCAGGGACTTTATTAAGGGTGTTACTCCTGGTTTGATCCATTGTAACAAATACTCCTGTCTTAACAGAGTGCAATGGTGTAAAACATCACAAGATTTGACTTGATATAAGCAGGCAAGCACAGGATATCAGTAGTGTGAATGGCATCTGTGCTTGTTCTCCACATGACTTCACATGTCTATGTCTGACATACTTCTGGAACCCTGATGCTAATTGTATATATGAGCCTATTACTGTGGACAGCCGTGAATGCAGAAAGCCACACCAATCGAGACCATACTGTCTATCTGGATGCCCAGAGCCACCATCAGTCCACCTTCATGTGTAAAATGCCATCAGGGAATCTTTGCTGTAACTTCAGCTTTTTATATACTTAATTGTGTCACGGTTAGTGCCTTCTGACCCATCCCTTTGTCACCTTTCCCCATTTGGTCAGCAGACATTGCTGATCATTCTGCCTTTCCTCTTTCTGCTCTTCCACCCTTATGTGTTTGCCCTGCTCTCCAGACTGCCACATAGCTCAGTGGGCTGAGTGTGCATCAAATACTACAACGCTCTTAGTCATTGGTTTAAGGCTAGTTTAATCTGTTTATTTCTAATTAATGGGTATCTGTTGCCCAGTGTTTTTCTATCTGTCTCCCTTGAAAGATTGTCCTGCTTGTATTCTGTTCTGCTTTTGATTTGTATTTCTGTTCCATGTATATTATCTTAGTGGTGTATTTCCAGTTAATGTTTATTTTGCACAGTTTCAGTGTCTAATTACACTAGCCGACATCAAATTTGGTGAATAATATCAAATGACATTTTTCAAACACCCTTCATAAACATTTGTAGTATATTTAGTTTTGCTCCAGCACGTCTGGTTTTTCTGTGATTTCGACTTTTTTTTACAATGCATTGTATACCTAATAATGTCATTTTGATACCAGTTATATAAAATCACCAGTCAGCTGTCATAGGCTCATTTTTGTACAAACTAGTAAGCAGGCAGCTTGCAGTTATATAAACTTACAGGTAAGCTGCTGCAAGTCCACTGACGCTGACCTTTGTATGCAGAACTGTGGTCCGCTTTCTGGTATTGTCACTCAGTAATGGAAGGCGGACCACAGATAAGAAGGTTGCTGAAAGACAACGTATTTGCAGCCAAAATGGTGACAGTGGAGAGGCAGGCCTGGGAAGAATTCCATAAAGTTGTTGACGGATTTCTTGGAAACAACAAGTCACCTGACAATGAGGTTCACATCAAGGATATGATATGTCGTTTTCAAGATCTTGGATGTAGAATGTGTATCAAGATGCATTTCCTAGACTCGCACCTTCATTACTTTCCTGAATATAGTGAAGAGCAAGGTGAGAGATTTCACCAAGATATTAGTGAAATGGAGCGAAGATACCAAGGACGCTGGAATGTAAATATGATGGCTGATTATTGTTGGAGTATGTACAGACAAAATTCTGATGCTTCATACAAAGGAGAATCATACCGGAAAGAGTTTCACAGTGCTGAGTGACCAGCAAAGACACGATGAACTATAATTTGTGTTGAACTTTAATTGTAAATTGTGACAAAATTGTGAAACTACAGGTACATGAAAAACCGTAGAACATGCACTTTTTTTTGTTAAATCACCTAACAAAAAGTTAAAATGTCGGCCGTGTTATTTCCTTTGTTCCTGTACTTGTTCATTTGTTTCACCTGATGCTTGTCTGTTGCCCCGTGCCACTGATTGGTTAACTGTGTGATGTTCCACACCTGCCGTCTCATTAGTCCAGATGCCTATTGTATCAAAGTGCCTGCTCTCACTCAGTTCTTCAGTCTGTCATTGTTCATGTTACTATGCGTTAAGAGTTCTGTTTGTTTTTTAGTCCCACTCTCTGTGTTGCTTTGTTCCCTGATGTTATTCTTTAATGGTTTCTTTAGTTGTTTCTTATTTTTCCCTGTTAGTTTTGGCCCCTCGCGGTCCTTTTAACTTGCGCCTTTCCCTGGTGTGTCCTGTTTAATTCATTGAACCCTTGTTTGTCTTTGAATCGCAAGTGGATTGTCACCTGTTTCCTGCCGGCGGTAAGTCGTGCCATGACTGATTGTTTGTAGGACTTTATGGTACGTTTGGCAAATGTAACCATTATCCACACTCATGGGGGCCCTAGTATTTTGGCCCCTGAAAATCTTCCCCTTGCTCGTCCTTATGGGAGGACCTGACTATAAACAAGGATCCTGCAGACCACTTCCAAATGCTCCCTCCACCCACTCTGCCTGAGAGATCCTACCTCTCTCTCCTGGTTGACCATTTTGTCCGTTGCTCCCAGGGAACCCAGGTCTGCCAGAAGGCCCCTGTTCACCCTGGGGGCCTGCGGGGCCTCTCCGGCCTGGCTCACCAGGGGGTCCCGGAATGGCCCGAACCGAGATGGCCTGGCTGGGAATGTGGTTGAGAGCGGAGGTGTAGCGTGCCATGTGACCTGTAGGGGATGTGACACTGAGCTGGTCAGTGAGCCATTTTAATCAGCCCAGGGTTCGTAAAAGATGGGATGGCTCATATTTGTATTTGTGATGAAAAAAAAAAGAAAACAGGATGTTTACTGAAAATAATGCTATTTATTGAAGATAGGTCCCTGAGGTATTATGTAATGAGAAGTTTAACATTCTCAGTGTGAGAAAAGACACATCGGAAGCAGGCCGCAACTCACTCTGAATAAGCTGCTCACAGACCTGCCGTGCGATTGACCGAACAACAGCCTGAGACTGCATGTCACCCTGTAAAACACACATGCCCAGAATGAGCCAGCCCCAACCAGACAGAACTGGGCTGAACTGGATTCAACAAACTGCCAGTCTTCAAAACTGTGGCCAAACAGCACTTTTGTGCATGGTATAGCCACTTTAGTGTAGAATCCTATAAATAAAGTGCTTCTATCTGGAAACCTTGGGAAGGCGTCCCTTTAACAACAGGGTCGAACTCTACCTTCAAGGCACCCCCTACTGGGCTACAAGCTGTCGCACCTGCAGTAGCATGAGCGCTACAGCAGCTAAGGGAAGCGCCGTGGGACAATAAGCACAGCAACGCAGCCGTAAGCCCAGCGGCAATTTTTCCCAGGGAGCATATCAGTCTGTTGCTTAGTCCCTTTGATGGCGAGCGGCTATTACCAGAGAAATGCCAGACTTACCCGGTCCCCCTTTTCACCTTTAGTGCCAGCAGGACCCTGGAAGCGAGAAGAAAACTGCATCAGTGTCATAAGTAATGAAATGTGAGGTGCTGTTCTTTAAATCATTCATATGAATCACACCTGATAGGAATGGAGTAGGGAAAAGCAGCACTTCTGAAGGAGTCACCAGGAAGCAATGGGCTCAGGGAGATCTGTGTTCCTTTAAGGAAGTGAGTCTATTGCCCTGCTGTCTGGGATCCTGTGCTGGGTGGCCCAGGATCAGTCTATAAACTAAACGGGTGTCTGTGACTGAGCCCCGTTGCGAGGCGGACTGTAAACAAACATCACATACAGCTGTCTGACAGCATTTGGAATGGAGAGAGCGAGGAGGTGTCATGCCAAGGAGAATCAGGTCCACGGCAAGATGGACGTTCCTTCAGTCAGGAGCTTTTGCTGTTCCCACCCAGCCCCCAGACTCCCTTCTGGGGGAGCAGAATGGGGAGGATGTAGTATTCAGGCTGAGACGGCCCCTCCCTTATCGACTCCTCCGTATCCCATGGCGTTGCCATGGCAACGAACTCCAACTAAACAAAGACGAGGACGTTGGAAGACAGGTCCCAGGCCAGTGTGGAGTGCTCGCCTGCTGCTCCCGCTGGCTTCAAGCTGCTGCCTGCAGACGTCTGACTGAATTTTATGCACGAGCTCCATAGAAGATGGCTTTATGGCGCCCGGGAATCACACAGCGGCAGAGAGAGAGAGGCCACAACCTGAACAGGTATCAAATACCGTCACGTCAACTGTTAATGATACTCAACAATAATAATCAGTTCCCCCTGATGCAGTAGAAAAGAAGCCAAATATTTCACAGTGTGGTCCAGAATCCACACTGAAGGATTTGTCTGAAGAACAAGGTTAGCTGCAATAAAAACATATTTTGAGGGTCTCTCAGTGCTGGGGGGCCACACTGTAGCGCTGTGTTATGAATACTCAAGTGTTTTGGGAACTCTTGTGCCAGGACCTTAAAGATTATATAACCAAGCTGTCAAGAGGCTCTCCAGCTTATCTTGGTGTGGCGAGGGAGGTGGAAGAGGGTCAGTAAATCACGTCCAAGGTCGGGGGGTTACGGACAGAGGCAGGATGACACATTGACCATCCTCATGCGGTTGGTTGGGAAGGTTAGAAAGAGAGATGCGTCCCCACTGACAAAAAGCGGTTTGTTTCTGACCCCGGGTCACCTAGCCCTCATCACCAGGGTGGTACGAAAGTGTGCGTTCAACTGAGCAGAAAAGCTAAACTTATCACCGGGGCAAGATAAACCCCAACAAGGGAGAAAAGACAATCAGATGATGACTGTGCCAAAGGATTGGAAGGGTCCATTTCGGTCTAACTGGTCTATACTAGTTTCACTGATGACCCCCTTTCACAGGTAGACGTGAAAGTAGATCAGAAGAATCCATCCAAGCTCTACTGGTACAGCACAGTCCTGAAATTACGTATTTCATGTAACAGTCGACTATATGAAGGAAATGGGTCCATTATGAAAAAGGTGAACTTTATGTGCTGAAACTGCAGTAACAGTAAAAAGAAGATATAGTAAAGATGAGCTATATTCATAAAAAAGAGAATGATTTAATGAGTGTGTGAAGAGTGTGGGCCTCCTCCAGGTCCTCCTCTTCAAGTTGGATCGGTGTCTCTAAATCTCTAGTTGGTTTTTGAGCTGTCTGCATGCGCCGCGTGACGGACTGGCCCCCAAATCACGCGCTCCACTTCTGGGAGATGCTCCAGACTCACCGGGATCCTGCACTTATGAGCACTTATGAAAAATGAACAGAGGGAGGGATGGATTTCTGTGGATGAACTCCCAGTGAGATAAATGCATGATGAAGCTCCTCAGTCACTCCGGAGCAAACTGCAGAGGTCAGTAGCTCAGGTAACAGGACTAGATGGAGAGACGAGGCAGTAGAAGAATGTATATCAACTTCTCAACTTACCGGTGGTCCCTGATCACCCAGCGATCCTGGGGGTCCAGGTGATCCAGGTGACCCAGGAGCTCCAGGGGAACCCTTTTGGTGTGAAGAAGTGAGAGAAGAAACATAATGGCTACATCTTGGAGATACATGGGTTTGTCTGCACCTTCTCCTTAAAGTCTCAACACAGCCATTACTGCAGATTTATGGGATATTCAGCATTCATACTTAGGGCAAATCAGAACATCATGGATCTGAGAAAAAATGCAGATGAAGGAACAATCCAACATGATGAATCAGCTGGTCAGGGAGCAAAATTTACGTTGCCGAGGAACAAAATCTATGCTGTTGGAACACGGCACATGTCGCAACGCCAATGCTCACCATCAGACCTGGGGGGCCCTGTTGTCCCGCTGGGCCATCTTTCCCTGAAAGCCCCTGGAAGTCAGAATTCAGAGTTAGTCATGTGACCTCAGCAGAGCAGTTGGTGGGTCCTAAACAGAGAGAATGTGCTTCAAAACAGAGAAAACAAATGAAAATGGACAGGAATCGCAAATGAGGAAAAATGGATGGTTCAGTAAAAACCCAACGAATGGTGTCATGTTCTCAGGCTTGCGGCTGTTAGTACAGCACGGGAAATATTACTGTGGCTACCATGAAGCCAGCTAGGTCACATGACACGGACACCGCTACAGAGACGGCGAAAGCAGCCCGATGTTGGCAAATGAGACGATCCCTTTGGCTGACTTCTGAGAGCTGGCGTTTGTGGCTCCCAGATGAGCCCTGACTTCCTGTCGTTAATCTATCTAACTAGACAACAATAATCAATCTGCGAGAGCGGTCTGACGCGCGTCGTCCAGACGCTGAGAGAAGATGGGGGGGGGGGGGGCAAACTATGGGATGGCTGCAGAACTCATAATGGCCAGATGAGTAAATTTAGAAAACAGGTATGAAAGGATGGGCATGTTGAGGATGGGCTGATGCTCAGGCTGGGCTTGAAAACGAATACTGGACCTGTCTGGCATCCCACGCAAACTAGATTAAACAACAAAAAAAACACACACATGAATTCCAAGCAGTGCTCCGTCAAAAAAACCATTTAAAAAAATAAACGGTACTATTTAAGTTTAATTTAAGTTTTTAGCTTCACGAACCCCACAGAAGCGCCTCGTAAGACTCGGCCAAACCAGCGCACGTACGCAGCCGAGAGCTGGCGCACGTACGCAGCCGAGAGCTGGCGCACGTACGCAGCCGAGAGCTGGCGCACGTACGCAGCCGAGAGCTGGCGCGGCAGACTGTGTGAGTCGGGCCGGTCGAGGGCCAGCTCACACTGAAGGTACCACCGCCCTCCACAGCAGTTAGTTTTAGTTCAGAATTTAAATATAACAAACTATGCTTATTCCATATCATTCCTGAGGGGCAGGGGAGTGTCTCCTGTCAAATCTTGTCTGTCCAGGATGACCGAAGCCTCGGTAAGGGTTACGCCACAGCGACAGAGGAGCAGCTAGCCAGCTGCGCTCTGGTAAATCCCGCTGGCGCTCCCTTTATTTTCCACTCAAACAAATAATAAAAAAAAACAGTTTTATCCTGTCGCTCCAAAGCCTTCGGTGTCTCGCCGAGCTTTTGTGTCTGTTTCTCTCCTTTTTGGTTCATCTGTGGACGCACGCTGAGTCTATGGCTTCCAGGGACACACCGCTGGTCCACAATATCAGCGACATTTTGCACAACGTACTTTACATTCATTTGATTTTATTACATTCATGGTCCAAATGCACTACACTACAAATGATTTAATATAAATAAACTGTATGCTAAAGGTTTCCAAAAAAATTAATTTGTCTTAATTCTAAATTTGAATAATCTTAATTTTAATTAATATGCCAACTGACTGCTGCACTGGGCCGCATATTTCACCAGTAATGCATATATACACGCCACTAACGAATACTCAGAAAAATTACTTCTAAGAAGTTTTCTTTTGCCTTGGAGGTGACAGACGCTGCATGTTTTTATTATACAGAAATGAGAATTACAACTTGTAATTACCATTTGACAACTTAAAAATGCATTTTAAAAATAGTGGCTTTCCTGCTTTCCTTCATTTTACCCTTTTGAGGAGTCACAAAGCATTTCTGAAGGCATAAAAAGCTCTCATGATGTTTTTATATTTATTCTAGCCAGTGTGCAGGCTTGGAAGTCCAAACCTGAACTATTTCAAATCTGTAATTTGTTAGACAGGAGAATGATGGAGTCTTTGTTTGTAGTACTATTAATGCTTTGCTGATCAGATTTAAGGCTGGACAGCATAGCCAGGCTGCACGAGGGAGTGACTTAGCTGTCTGGATCACTGCCTGTCTGGTGTCTAATCAAGGTTGCTCTTCAGCCTGCCAGCAACACAGACCGTCACTTATAGGGGCAGCCGCATAAATGCAGAAGCAGAGGGCATTTATCAGTCTGCAGCTGCAGTGAAGCTGTGAACTTTTCAGCTTTCAAAATTCAAGCCCAACTGAAAAAGAAAAAAATGTGATTTCTATATTTAAAATATCGTAAATAGAAGCATCAGTTATGGCTCAATAAGCAGGCAGCAAGGTAACTGACTTCCAGGGACAGAGCAGCATTTCGACACGCAATAATGCGACATTCACTGGACAGTGACCCCCAGTGACATCACACTCAACCGCTGGGGGAAATTGCAGCCTCTTCTGGCCCTCACTGTCACCCTGTCGGGGTCTGTCCCGTCTGGTCCTGTCATTTGTGTCGCTTCCCCGTTTGGCCAGCAGGTGTCGCTGGCCATCCCGTCTTGTCACTCCTTGTCAAACCATTGTGCTTCTCTTGCTTCTCCAACCACCACATAGCTCAGTGTGCTAAGCGTGCAGCTCAGAGACTGTGGGTTCAAGCTTGGCCTGAGGCCAGTCTCATCTGTTTATTCTTATTTATTAATTTTGTTTCCCAGTGTTTTTTGTTTTCTTTTCTGTCCTCCCGGTTATAGGCTGCCCTGCTATTTTCCTGTTCATTCTGTTCTTGTTTTTATTATTTGGTTCTTTAAATTATCCTAGTGTAGTAATTCCCAGTGTGGTTACTGTTTCCTAGTTTCAGGGTTTGTTATAAATCCCTAGTTTTTGTGCCTGTTGTTCTTATTCATTCCACCTGTTGCTTGTTGCTTTGGCTCGGGTTGATTGATTGATGTTCCACACCTGCCCTCTCGTTAGCTGATTCATTATTTCTGTTTAAGGACCCATGTCATCTCTGTTCTTTAGCTAGTCACTGAGTGTGCTGTGTTCCTTCATCCCCACTTGCACCAAGCCCCGCCCCTCCACCGTAACGCACCAATGTCCATTACTGAAAGCAGAAGCACACTTACCCTTTGTCCGCTTGGGCCGTCTCGTCCCGAAACCCCAGAAGGTCCAGGGACACCCTGAAAGATCAGTAGTTCAGAATCTGACTGATTCATGGCTTGACAAACCCCTCCCTCCCCGCCACTCTCTGTCTTGTATGCACACACCCCCAATGTGACAATTATGTCAAAACCGTTTTTCCTGTAACAAGAAATCTGACCTTTAGCGTCGGCTGAATATGTGAGATGCTGAAAACACCACGTTAACTCTTTTCTTCCACTCTGGCTTTTCTCTAGACTCTCAAAACCCTCCCCTCAATGTCAACCAGGCAGCCTTGTTAGCTAAACAGTGACAACGCTAAGTGGCTCCGTGTGAACAGATTCACTCTCAGAGATCTAAAGCACCAAATTTATAATGGATACACACTCACCATTAGGGCTGAGTTTTTATATTTTGGGCCCTAATCTTTCAAAGTGTTTCAAAAACTAAACAAATAGTTGGCAAGAAGAGGCGGAAAATCATAGCTAAATAGCTCGTTAGCAGAACACGCTGCTTCAGAATCTCCTAAATAAATGTTTTTATTTAATATCAGTGACTGCTTAGGGTCAACAGGGGGCCACCAAACCTCAGGGGCCCCAGCCAAACATAAGGTTTCCACTCCTTTCTAATTGATACATAATCATTTTTTTTCCCTTTGTCATTTTGAAAACCAGGTGCAGTGCTTTCCTCCAGCTGATAGAGGGCGCAGTTACAAATATCACTGCATAACCAATTCCATAAGTAATGGACAGCTCTTGTGAATTATTAACCTGAACACACCCACAATGTGCACATGCATGGGGCCCCGGGGAGGGGGGGGCGGGTCACTCTTTGGTAGGTCGGCAAAAAAAAAAACATCAACGAAGAGGCCCGATTATTTCTAAAGAAGCGAGAGGTAAGTGAAAGGATGAAAGGCTCGAGAGCTGAATGGTGTGGAGGCTGAAAGGCTGGCTAGGGGTTCAGTCCACCCCCCCACACTACCCTATTTGCCCCCCCCCAAAGCCACAAAAGGGAGTGAGTCTCAGGCTCACTGAAAGTCAGCAGAGTGTTGAAATATCAGGCCGATGCATTTGGTGTTCCTTTACTGGATGGCCTTCATCTCTCTCTCTCTTTCTCTCACTCTCTCTCTCTCTCACACACACACACTGGGCTAGCTTTGGTGATTAATAGTGGCTTCAGCTCATTGTGAGTGCTTCTGTTTTTTAAATGTGACTGCTTGTCAGCCCCTCCACTGGCAAAGGCATGGTGTGGCAGGCCCCCCCATCGCCGTGACGCCTCTTATCTCTGAACGGGGGCGCGGTTGTCTCATTACCCAGCCGTCTAGCCGGGGCAGGGACCCCATACGAGCCAGATGTGACAGCTAATAATGCTCCTGTCTGCGTTTGGCGAATCAGCAAGCTCGATTTGTGTCCTATTACATTAAAAAAATGGTGTGACTATGTTAAACAACAATGTGATGGAGAACTCGTACCTGTGGCCCCTGCAGACCCACTTCTCCCTTTTCTCCTTTGGCCCCAGGATCACCCTGAAAGAGAGAGGGAGAGAGAGAGAGTAATAGAGAGAGAAGTCGCTTATTCAGCCCCCACCCGTGACACCCAGGTCTGCACTCGACTTTCTGGGGTGAATGTAGGAAGCCCCCCCGCCACTCGGGCACATTTGCCAGCTCTGGTAAAACCTGCAACCCCCAGACCTCCATTCTGCGGGGCCCATGATTCAGCGGTGGTAACCCTGGAAACAACCATCTGAGAAAGCAGCCTCAGAACTCTCATAACGGCCTATTGTGTGGTTTTCACAAAGAACAAGCAAGTTATTATTTCCACTTAAATACATTCCTTTATTTCTATTTCAAAACAATTGCAAAAAAATTGCCACAATTAATATTCCATAAAGGCAATTTTTATGTCATATGCGCAAGACTGAATGTTAACGGCAAGTATCACTAATGTAAGTTTTCTGTATTCTTCCACTAGACCCCCTGCCATTCTCTGTACAATGTAAAACTCCATGGCAGAAACCAATCAGAGTAATTGCAGGATCACCGGGCAACCACTGAGGAGGCTCCATGTAAAAGGACACATGACTGGACTGTACCACTGTGAACTCACCGGGGGCCCCAGGATGGACATTCCGCTGATCCCCTGGGGACCAGGGGGTCCCTGTGGGCCGGTGGTTCCCATCTCTCCTAAGGGTCCCGGAGGCCCCTGTGACAGAAGAGCCAGACCGCTCATGGCACCTCACGATAACACCATCTGGAGGCTTTCCATGCACTTGTTGAAAACATGTTTACACGACAAAATACAGATGGTTTTTGGGTCTTTGGCCTACGAAAGAACACCAGGCCGCAGCAAACCTGCATGAATCTTCTTTTTGTGGGGCGTCACAGGAGTTTACATAAGAGTGTTTGTCACAGGCTGATTTTGCCCATATGGCGCGCGACTGAAATTAGATAACGACAATGATTTGTTCATTCAGACTGTGGGGGAATATATTCTCCATGGAACGTTAGACAGCTGTGACTATTTTGAAAAGGAGAGTGGGAG
>JAODUD010000134.1:7726552-7768021 GCA_026784285.1 Stomatorhinus walkeri
GAAATGGGGGAGGTTATGAAGAGCAACAGTGTGCAGCTTCAGCGGTGAATGAAGCAGTCGGGGGGGGATGGGGGGGGGGGAACAGAGTTTGCATGTCCAGAGTTCAAATAGGCCATAGTGAGAGCTGAGGGGGGGTTCCAGAGACGACCCCGCTAATGTCAGTGCTGGATGGTGGGACTACGCTGTGGGGTGAAGGCCGGGGCCCCATCCAACCACAATAAAACCTTGTGTATACTGTATATATTTATGAGCTCCCCAGCTTTATCCGAGCGGTCGTGCTTCGACCCTCCCGGGACGTTCCAGAACGTTCCTTACATACGAGTCGAGTCCCTGGGTGGCCTTGTGTGCCTGATACTGGATAAACAGAAGGAGTCGGGTTGATTATACATTACCACAAGCCCCCGTTCCCCTCGATCTCCTTTCGTGCCCCGCTGTCCAGGTCCACCCTGCCGTTGGGGGAAGAGGACGCCTCAGTCAAGCCACCCGCATTGACAGCTCTGCGTGGTTTCACGGTATTTTTTTATTTTCACAAATAAGTCACCGGTTAGTGATCCTGAAAGCTGACACCAGAAACTGAACCTAACACTGAAATTAATCAGTAAGATCTGCTTTGTTTAATATAAATCATTAGAGTACTGATAAAAATATTAGGTAATGCACAACAATGGAACAGATACAGGTAGCTCCGCCCACACCTGACAGGGCCACCAGGAACGAATGGGATAGATCTATCAGAGGCCACATGTGATCAATATGCTCCCTAATTGGTCACGGGCTTTGTCATTCACTTCCTTTATAACCCGGTCATATCCTTCCATTACAATTAAAAAAAAATTATACTTTTGCCAACTAGCCTGTTAACAGCTTGTTAAACTTCTGTGGTTTAAAACATGAGCCACAGGGCCTCAGTGGCACTGCGCAAAACCCACACTGGCATAAATAAAAAATCAGCAGAATATAAAAACAAGTCTACAAAAAGCCCTCCAGATATGGGAGGGGTCACTGGTGCTGAAGTTGCGTAGACAGATGGAAGCAACAAATTTCTTTGATTTATCAGCATCAGTTTGATTACTATGTCAACTACCAACTTGCTTATGTAGCGTGAGATTTTGCAAGCACCAAAAACACATTTTCCCTCTTTGTGCACATAACAGCACCTTCCAAATGAGCTCATTTGTTTGGACGACATATCAGGTTCTACCTCCTATAAACGTGCCGGTTCATCACCCCTTTCAGACTGATGTTCGCCACTCTGTGGTGGCCGCTAGATACGTTAATGTAGAATAACATGGCGATCACTCCTTCCCCTCGTAAACGACGATAGAAACGTCACTCGGGGCAGCTGCTGACCAGCGTCTGTGATCTGGACGGACAGCTGTGTTCCATCCTCAACATGTTTGGGTTTTTCTGATCTCCCAGAGCTTCTGGTGGATGGACGGTCCTTACCGGAGGTCCGGAGGGTCCAGGAGGACCTTTGCTGTCCTGGGAGCAGGTACACGCGTGAGGCATGGCTGGGCAGTCTGCCTCCACTCTCTGGAACACAGTGGAAAGTGATGCAGCAATGAGCCCAGAGGAGCTGTTAGGACTGGATGAAGAGAACATCCCAAACTCTGGGCAGCCAAATCCCAGCTCATTTTACACAAGACCAGGGCCAATTCAGCTAAGAGGGTGAGGGTGGCATCCATTATAAAGAAGTTTGGTTGGAAAAAAGAAAGCTGCAATTCATAGGTGACTGAACCTCAGAGCCTGAAACCATGAATCATCATGGACTCGCGCGTCTCCATAACTCTAGGAGCCGTCCAGCTGCCTTGTAGAATCCAACATCTAGCACTCCAAAAACTGCAACAAGCGCAAGATGACTGTAAAACTTGATGTGAAGGGGGACATTTAGAAAACAGCTCGGAATAACAAAACCTTCCTGCACACATCCCCTTACACCATCTTCGCCATCAGCAGGGTCTCCCTCTAACGACCATCAGGGGGTTAGCAAAACACATCTCACATACCTGGTAGGGGATAAACAATGGCAAAACAAACGCAATTGATGCTTTTGCAGATACCCCTGGAGCAAGGATTCTAACCCCAACTGCGGCAGGCTTGATTGGCGCTGGCTAGCCCGGCACTCAGAACCCAAAACATTCTTGCCTGTATGTAGAAGCGTGCATGTCTGTCGGGGAGATCAAGATGGGATATATGAAAGCTACCCAATTTCTCCACAGGACTGAAGAAAGTATCTCTGTTCTTGACTCACTATACCATGAAAGTGGGATGGAAAAAGAGAGACACTGAGTTTCACGCAGAAATGTCACGGAGGCTGACAGGCAGGCGGCTACAGCCCCATGAGTTTAGTGCAGCCTCATCAGGGGTTTCATTGTTTGTGGTGAAGAAACTGGCTAGCTGGGCCAAATTTTCTATCATAGACTCAGTATGTCTGATTTTCTTGGTTTTTGAGGCGCCACTAGGATATGATTTTTTCATGATAGCATTTATCGTTAACGTTAGCTAGCGACTTGAGTTGGGAGATCATAGTTAGCGTTCATGCTGATTCAGCCTCTCCTAAACATGGTAGAAGTTTGTTTCGTAAGTTGTGCAGTGAATGCTTATGGTCGCATTTATCTTTAACGTTAGCTAGTGAGTGAAGTTGAGAGATCATAGCTAGAGATCCTGTTGCTTCAGCATCTAAAGTAGATGTTCGTTTATTAAGTTGTGTAATGATTGATGCGTGATTTGAGCATCTTCACTAGATGCCTGGGGAGGCTTATAACGTCTGAAAGTGACCACGGGTGGGGGGCTGACAGCATGGCTGAGTGGGAGTCGCACGGAGTCGATCTTACCAGGCCTGGCAACTCGCAGCACTTGTCACGGCTGGACCAGGAGGGGCTGCAGACGATATCAAACATCTGAAGCTGGAACTGTGGGGGGGGGGGGAGTGAGTGACAAATGATGGAAAGATGATCACCGTCCTGTGTTTGTGGCGACACGCCACTAAGCTTATCAAACATCAACTCACCCCGTTAACAAGATGAAATTTCTAGAATAATGTAGAATAACCCAAGAACCCCACTGGTGAAAAAGAATATTCAGACTGGAAATGGTGCATTTTAGTTTAATCACATTCACAAAATTACTATAATATATATGGGCATGCAAAGTTTTACAATACTTAACAGTCAACTTCAAATTCTATCACACAAATCCAGTCAAATTTATTTCGATCATTACAGCAAAATTATTCCTCCAAGTGCTTCTTGATTTATTTTGATTTACACGTCTGTTCTTGAGTGCTGTATAAAGCCATTTTAAATGTGGGGCCCTTACAAAACGGCCATTAATGGATATTTCGCACCGAGCCACGACAAAAAAAGTCCTGCCATCAGCTCATTCCGCTGTCAAGGCGTTAAATAAGTCCGAACTGCAGACCAGCTGGTAGTAAAGGCGGTGGAACATGTCCAGACACTGCCGCAGCAAATTAATTGCGAAACTTGAGTTTTCCAGTGTCTTTCAAAGGCTGCAGGATTCCCAAACTTGAAGGTTTTTTTTGAGAAGTGCATTCTGGGAGACAATACAATTATCGAGACCATGAGTTCCAAGAGCCATGCCGGAAAATGGACACACGACCCGAATGTGCTTACAGGGGCTGAGCTGTCCCGCTTCCCACGAGAGCGAACCATCCTGCCCAGCACTTCCACACCGTCCGTGGTGATGTTCCCAGCAGCACCGATGCCTTTCTCCGCTGCAATCTTGCAATCGATTACCACCTTCACATTCGTCTGACTGACAGCCAGGTGCAGCTACGGCGGGCCGTGAGAGAGAAGAACAAGTGCATTAAATACTCAGGTGATGATGGAGAAGTGCTTATGAAAAAATAGATGGATAGAATAATCAGTTGATGGATGGATAGATATGTGGATGGATGATAGATGGAGATATAAACAGATGTAAGGATGGACAGTTGAATGCATGCAAGCATGGAAGGATGAATATATCAAATACTCAGGCAATGAATAAGTGATTATAAAAAATGGACGATGGAAAAATTAATGGATGAATGGATGGATGAAACATCCAAGCAATGATGGAGTTCTGGTTGTAAAAAAGGAGAGATCAATGTATTAGATCAAAGGATCAGTGGATGGATGGATGGATGGAAATACTTAGGTCTCTCCAATTAAGTGAAGCTGCTGTGGGTTACAGCTTTAAAATCCCTTCCTATGGATTGATACACCTATGTTTCAATTGTACTAAAACTATTTCAATGCAAATTACATGTTCCAATTCAAATACTCAAGGTACACACATAATAGTGGCCCATTTCCAGATGAAAGGTTTGAGGACGTGGAATCATGCTGCCCATATAAACATCATTTCTTCAGGTGCCCCTGATTCTGCTTTGCTCTCTAGGCTACCCAATGGCCTGTTTATTATTGTGATGTCAACAAACTCCTAGTATAATACAAATGAAGGACCTTAACATAACCTTCCGATTATCATGCAACTGTGTACGCCACATATCGAGCAATATCGAATTTCAGGAACACCCAACTGATTAATTCTCAACACTAATGCATGCCGCAGCGCTGTCACGTCAACAAGTGCTCACGGCTTCTTAGGGAAAGTGTGTTTTTCATTTAAATGTCTTCCTGCCCTGGGGGGGGGGGAGAAGAGACAGATTTGGGAGCAAATTAGCAGCCCTTGGCCACAGTTCTTTTGATTACGAGCGTGCGAGGGAAGGCGGAAACAAGGCGAGCATTACGGTCCAGGGACTGGCTGAACGGGGTGTGGAGATAGCAGTGACATTCAGGCCAGGGCAGCCTGGGAAGGCGTGGGCCAGCCCTGCCCCCTCCTCCTCTTCCTCCTTCACCTGCTCCTTGGGACACATCTCTCCTCCTGATCAATCCTGGCTATAATTCCGGTGCCAGCATGATGCATGGTCCCATTTCACGCCGCCTGCCGTATTCCCGATACGTCCCTGCTGCAGGATTAATCCCTCGCCCTGCTCTGGCGCTCGTTTGCTTTTTCAATTTTGGGGGGTGTGGGGTGGGGGCGGTTCTCTGACAGCGCCAGGCTGGCGGGCACTGACACCTCCCTCCACGTACGAGGTCACAGGCACCCTGCGTTATTGTCCGCATGCACGCGTAGGGACCGGAATAGAAATCATGGATGACCTTCTTCAGGACGGCACCAACTACAAAGTAGTTTGCACACAAACATTTCTTTCTAGAATGTTCCGGGAACTGTAACAGACACTTCTTGCTTTTGGGGACAATGCAGACGACGAAGCCCATTGAACGGAGGTGTCATCTAGCAGCTTCATTAATTATGGCATCATCAATAATTAATTATAAGACTCTGAGACAAAGGTTTTCTTATCCTAACTTGAGAATGTTCTAACACTCTAACATTAGCCTAACATTCACATGTGTGGAGACGCCATCGAGAAGCTTCCGGAGCAGAGGGGACAGCTTTGCAGTCATGAGGAGACTTTCATTACCGCCACCAGGGCCATGTTTAAAAATTTGTCATAACATCCCAGACAAATGTGCACTACTCGCCGCTTGGCGATGTCTGTGGGGTCGGATTCGCTGGTTTACATTCTGAAAATCGGTTCCAGCCGAGTGCTGATAAACTCGGAAATCCCCACATGGGGGCATGCAGGAGTTTCCCATTAAAAAACCAAATGACAAACACAGGTGGAATCTCCATGCAGAGAGTTCATTAGTAACACAAAGAGACATTCTTAATCATGATTAGTGACTCCCTGTTTGATGATCTCACAAACAGGCAACAAATAGTGAAGTAGATCAGAGAAGTGTGGTCATTCATACCAATATAAACAGATCGTTACAGATCCACAGGCCAAATAAACAGAATAAATGTTTCTAACTTAATTTAGACTGCAAAAGGCTGTTAAACCAGGTGAATCCTCTTACTTTTAACTAGGGGGTGTCGCCGCAGGACTGAAAGATGAACCGCAGGCAGCCCTACATAAATGTTTTTGCAGTACGTAAACTCCTAGTGAAAAGTCACAAGGAAGACATGTAATTTTAAGATGACATGGGGGGTTCCAGGGCAGGGTGAACTCAGGTAAAATGTACTATATTCACCAGTTACTAATAATACCATCACAAAGTGAGCGTCTGGACCTCGGTGCCTATGGGTCTCGCTTCCACTGAAGCCCAAACTGCCCTTTCATGTTCTTTCAGCCTTCAAAACAGAAAAACACCCCCATTCTGTCGTCCCACAGCCCCATCAGGTAGATCTCTTATTCATCTCCCCAGGGCTGGCTCTACCATTTCTGGGACCCTAGGCAAAGCTTTACTTGGGAGCCCCCCCCCTCTACAAAAAAAAAATGATTGTTTCACTTCCCCCGCAATGTAGGTAATTCGGGGGCCCAAGATGGCTGCCTCTTCGGTCTATAACAGGAGCCAGTCCTATTCACCCAGACTGGCTCTAATCTCACTCGAATTAATAATCAATGACAACGTAAGCATTTGCAGCATCTCTGTATGTAAGTTCAGGGCCAGTTCAGGGGCAGAAGCCTCAAGCCTTGGGAAGCTGGGAACTGCTGCACGATAACATCCACGCTGAAAACTAAAACTGAAAGTGACTTTTTATAAAGAGGCCGGCTGGACACCCAGATGCCAGCACAGGAAGCCGGGGTGCAGGAGATACAGGCACTGGTCTTCAGATCTCCCGGCCGGCCGCCAAACACCCGGAACGGACGCTTCCCCTGCGCCCCACATCTCACACTCTCTGGATTTGTTAAGAAGCAGGCACATTACAAAAAATATATAAATAAATAAAAAACGTGATAAAATGTCTTAAAAGAGCTATGAACGTAACATGCCAGCACGACTCTCAGCTTCTCAGAGGGGGAGTATAATTTTTCCTCTCAAGTGGCCCCATCTAAACAGAGGGTGGACAGGAAACACATATGCCGCTCACCGTAATTCATCCATGCCTAAAAATAGCATCATGTGGAGGAAGATAATCTGCATACAGGGGGCGCACTTGAGCAGAATGGCAGAGAGGTTACTTCCCACCGTGACCCCGCACGCCATCTCCATTGGCCTGGGTTGTGGGGGGGGAGGGGAGGGGGGAGTGATCCGGGCTTGTTGAGGCAGCAGTGATTTACGAGGAACTCCCTGTTCGGATAATCCCGCTTTCCAAATCGAGGCACATATGTTTTTGGATGACACAGAAATAAATAAGAGATGACAGAAGAGCAAACATTCAGAAAGTGCCGTGATAATAGATTTTTATATATATATGTGTGTGTGTGTATGCATATATATATATATATATATATATATATATATATATATATACACATATATATATATATACACATATATATATAGGTTCTGACCTTGTGGAAACTTCCATGGAAGACTTTCTTTATTTCAGGGCCCTCGAACATCACAGTCTGGGAGTCGCCTTGGTGATCACGGTAGAAAAACGTCAGGGTCTTGTCACTGTCTGGGATTGATGGGATAGGGAATGACCAGGAGAATTTCAGCGTTTTTTTTTGCAACAAGGACATGGAACCTTAAACTCATTACAGATTTACAGGTCTATTTAAATTTAAACAGTGGCACAGCTTTAACTTGGGGAGTAGACATACATCTTCACAGAGAAACGTTTCTTGTGTTAAAAAGTTCCGCGGCGTGCCTCAGATGGACTGAGCAGATCGATATGTGCTCCTTCCAGTCTTACATCAACCCTTTTTGCCAAGTTTCTGACAACAAAAACATACTGTCGAGAATGACGCCCACAAGGGGTTCGTTCTTTTGGTTCAGGATCTCCCACAATGCAAAGGGCTCCAGAGGGGTTTCAGGCAGAATGCGGAACAACAGTGTGATGGTGTAATCCGAGGGCAGGCCTTCTGGATGCAGATACCTGATGGGAAAGAGGAGCCTGTCATCAGTCACTGCTAATATCGGTCAAGTCAACTCACTTTAACTAGAGCCAATATTATCGACTTAATAAGTGTGTAGGACCCAGAGGTAGGATATGATACACTTAGTTGGATTCTCACTTTAGCTGGCTTAGTGGCTAATTACATGCCAAAATCCTTCTCCGTGATGCAGTTTCTGCTCGGACACCTTCATCTCATCCTTAGAACAAGAACATCTACATTATCTGTCATGCCTGGGCTCCACGTTCTACTCAGAAATCAGCCTTTGCTTGGCACGAAATTAGCATCCGGCTAACAGCTTCATCTGGCAACATTAGTTGTCATTGTTCGAGGGACATAATGTTGGCGGTAATGGGGGAGAAGCCTTCTGGACTCTGTCTTCAGTTATTTAAGATGCCCGTTTGTTCACTGGCAGGCAGAAGTCCCCCGGCTCTGGCATACTCACTTTGTGGGCTGGGACAGCAGAGCGTCTTTGTGCAGCCTATAGCAGGGAAAGCTGTTAAACGTTCCTGGTTCCATCGAGACGCCGTTGACGCTGCTGTACTGCTTCTCCACCAGGCCAAACATCTCCATCATCCTGAAGCCTAAGATGAGAATGCAGAGTTAACTCAGAACATCACGGCCTACACATGTCCTCGCGGCCTACACATCTCCTCACGGCCTACACATCTCCTCCCGTGCAATGGCAGCCTCCACCTCACGCCCAAGTGCGTATATGTTTTCTCGTCCCATTTAAGCACTTAAGCGTACTCTCCCCTCTGCACCACAGCCCTCGGTGGTTAAAAAACTGGAAAAAACAGAACAGTATAGCGAGCGCACTGCATTCTCCGTGCTGAGCATAGCCGTACAGGGTTTCACGGGGTAATAATTCAAGCACAGTGAAACAGAATGGCAGATCGCTATCACACCTCCGCACTGCCCCTGCATATCAGAACTAAGCATAAATGCAAACCGAAGAGAGAATACATTGCCAAAATCTCTTACCCGCCAAAGTGTTACCACTCATCAGGACAGATGGACAGGCTGAAAAGAGAAAATTCAACTGTAAAAAAAAACCCAATGCATCAATATACAGTACTGTGATGTTCCTAAGTTCTGAAATGTGTACAAGAGATTTATAAACACATGCATGAGCGTAAAGTATTAGAACAGGCATATATAAACCCCACACTCTCTCAGGATAATTCCTTCCACAACTTCTTCAGGTATGAATAACACTTTTTTGCCATTTGATGACTGAGGTTGTACTAATACGCCCTGACGTGGAGCATATTAATCTCAGAATCCATGCAGTGACAGATCGAAAATCCTGGTGATGAATAGTGTTCCCGTGGAGTCTCACGCACATTTCGCTTTCCAGAAAGAGCAGCGTGCTTACTGGCTGAAGCAGCCTCACAGACCAGCGTTATCAGCTCCTCCTCGATCTTCTGGAAGGCGTCCAGGTCGTCCACGAAGAAGACGTGCCTGTCACTGGGCTTGCTGGCGATATTCACGAGTTCCCCGTAGTCGGCGTCCGCAAAGCCAATGGCAAAGATGATGTAGCCTGCGAAGGCATCAGGGTATATGACCTGTAAGTTTGGGCACTGTGCAGAAGGTTGCTGATTCAAATCCCAGGGTCGGCACACCGATGTCACAACCAATTGCTGCAGGGTCCATCTGACCCGACTTTCTGAATTTGTACGTGACTTTGAATAAAAGAGTTTGCTAAATAAATAAATACTAGATGTTAAATGGCAGTAGGGCCAATTTAAGGCTAATTTTCACCAGTAAGCCCTTAACAAATACGAGGACCCACCGTCCATCTGCATCTCCTTGGACACCTTGTTGACGTCATCCTGGGAGCGGCCATCGGTGAGCACCACCAGCACTCTGGGTATGCCCCTCCTAGCCCCCCCTTCTGTCGTGAAGATGGTGTCCTTCACATGCCGAATAGCCTTTCCTATGGGGAGGGCAAGAAAGGAACACAGGGGGGGTTGTTGTCTGAGCATGGCATTCACACAGCAGTCATGGTCACAGTGGACCGACTCACAGGTCAGGTCTCTGGATTTGAACTGGCTTCTGAATAAGACCAAAAGTAAAAGTGAAACAAAAGCATGTCCCGGGATTCTGCAATCCTTTGCACGACTTAATGGGACATGCGGGTCTCGCAGTATCACAGAGCTCTGCACTGGAACCAAACACAACATGAGGAAATTGGATATATCCCTCACTAAACCAGTAAACTCCTAATCATTTAATTGCACAATAGCTTCCTCTCCTCTCTAGGGTCCCACGTGCATTCAAATGACAGCGGCAAACGCGATCTGTCACTGCAGGCACTGCGATCACACACAGGCGCACAACCGCCGTTTCAGATTAAGCCGAATATCAGAAGTATTTTAATGAGCAGCCGTGGCAGCAGGCAGACAAAATCAAACAGACATGAGGAATTGTGAGTCTTTCCATTTGCAATTTCCATTCCTAATCCTCTTAATGTCTAAGGTTACCTACAAAAATCAGCTCTTAAAAATATCTTCCCTGTTCTCCCAAATAATATATGTATCTGCACGAATATTAGAGGAGTAAATGTTACCAGAGAAAATTGCAACAAATTTAATCTGTGCCGAAGCCACGGCCGAATGGATCCAAGTGTCTTTCTGAGATTTTATGAGACTCCCTGTCAAAAAAGAATAATGGCGGATGAAAAAAAAAGTAAACACTCCTCTATGAATGTTTAAGTTACATCTGTTTTAAAATGTCATTAAAATAAACAGGCTAAATTGAGAATAGAGTTTCCAATGAGGCATACAGTGCCCTTTATCAGACAGGAGGTACGTTTTTGTCACGCCACCCCATAATGGAAAATGTCCTCAGTTGCCTATGTATTCATCCATCAAAAAGGCACCTTTGAAGCGAGAATAATTCACAGGCAGATAGGAATGATATTTCTTATAAATGACCGAGAATTCCTTTCTTTTTTTTTTTTTTTACGAGTGTGCCAATGGCTTCGTTAAAATTCTGCACATTTTCGGCAGTTAAAACCTCAGAAAGTTTGTCAGAAATGTCCCATGATGCACTTGGGTGGGGAGAGAACACAGGGTTGATTCTAACTGGCCTTGGCAAAGGGACCTTCGTCATTTCTGCTTGGGCAAGGATGGCGGCTAATATTAAATAATGCTAAAGGAAAGTATAATTTTAAATCATAAGCTGAATATTGCTGATGCTGATGATGACAATCTTTGCTTGATCCCTTAAATATTAACCAAGCACACACAGGTGCTGAGGGGATTAGGGACAATCATTTCCGCATTAAGAGAAAAAGTTCAGTCGTTAATGAGTAAATAATCCTGGGAAAAGCATGCAGATGTTAACAACACAACCTTCTGGAAACAGAACAGGGGAGGTATTTTATTCACAGAAATAAACAGGACAAAAAGCTCACTGCAACAGCCATGACTGCTTGTTGCCAAGGAGGTCTGTCATTTTATTCTGTTATGGGGCTGGTTACACTCTGTGAATGTATACAGCGAAATCACCATGACTACGCTTTGGGTACAAACAAAGAGCGAACCTGTAATACCAGAGACATCTGAAACTGAAGACGCTCTCGGAACGTCCCCGCGGTTAAAATAAGAAAAATGCCCCCACTTAAAAATAAGTGCTATAATAAAGCTGTCAGAGTTGATCAGATTTGCCAGATAATGTATGGCAGGAATGTGGCAAATAATTTTCATAATTAAAATCCAGCTGGCTGAATAAACACGAGCTACAAAATGATGCAACCCAATTAAAAAACTGAAATATACATACACAGAAATAAAGATATATATTTATGCATGTGTGTGTGTGTATAGATACACACACATATATAAATAACACACATGGTGCCAAATTTATTCAGAAAACCACCTGTTTCCCTAACACGGCCCCAGGGGACAGCAAGTTTGTAAGGTTGCCGGTTCGAGCCCGGCTTCTATAGGACAGTCATTTCTGTGGGCCCTTAAGCGAGGCCCTTAACCCCCAACTCCATGGGCCCCACTGCAGGTGGCTGCCCTTTGCTGCCAAGCCTCCTCTCACCTACATGTGTGCATCTGTGTGTCATGGAGAGTAAGATAGGGTAGGTGATGAGGGAATTTCCCCACAGGAATCCATAGAGTATCATCATTTCATCTTAAATCAGGCAGGGCACACACAGAGCATTATTGCCCCCACCACGCCCCCCCAAAATGAAGAGCTTGATACGTGCCTGTCTTGGTGTTCCCCCCCTTGTATGAGATGTGCTGAATGGCGTCCAGCAGGGTTTCCTTGTCCTCGTAAGAGGTGAGCTTGAATTCGGTCCTGGCGTCGTCGCTGAACTGTGCGATGGCGACCTGTCGACAGGCGGGGCGATTCTTTAACACCCAGAGATGTTTTTTTTCCCCGCGGTTTTCAGCCCCATGCCAGAAGAAACAGAGAACTGTCACTTTGCCCTTGTCAGCTGCTTTGATTGGCTCCCTCTGCCAGAACCCGATCGCTCACTCCGGCAGGGAGAACTCTCTGGGACTTTCGGAGGTTATTTTTTTCCCCCCGGTCCCTAATCTCTGGGATCGCTCACCTCTGCCACCGTAATACGAGACACGTTCGTTCGGTGCCTTTTCGCTGGCTGTGCTCCACCTCGCAGCACCGCCGCACAATTAGGCGGAGTCTGAGCATGATCAATGTGCTCTCCTCGCCGTGTCTAGACACCGGGCTGTTTTCCCCTGAATGGTGTCTCCAGGGAGTCACACACCCAAGCTGGCCTCTGACCGCCCCTCCCCAGTGATCCAATCCCCAGTACCAGCCAGGAACGGGTGATGTCTTACATATGGATTTCTTAGCCCAGGTGCATGACCCAAGACGTGCGTCAACTTCAAGGAGGGGCGCATCCAGAGACAGAGAGAGTTTCTCCCTCACGATAACCTGCCTCAGTGCAACTTTAGCGTAGCTCGACTCTGTACAGACACCATTTCCCATCCACAGGGGCGTGACAACCAGATGTGTGGCCCCCAATACTTAAATTGGTTTCATTTGTCCTCCTGAGATAATAGACTTTTGTATTTAAATAATTAAGTCCCCGCCCCCCCAATGTAAAACTCTCTCCTACGCCTGTGCCCACCTCTGTGGACTCAGGCTTGCAAACCCGGCGCTTTTCAGACATTTCAGATCCAGAAAGTAAAAATTCAACCAGTATAAAAAGTCATAGTCATAAAGTGCTTAACTGGTTGATTGAAACTTAATCTTGGTCTGGATTTTGACTTTCTGGACTTGAAATGTCCACTTCTGCTTTTCTTTTATTGCCATCAGAAGATGGAACATATTCAGCCTGCAGGAACGAAAAAGGGGGGGGCGAGCCAGAGGACGCGCCCCCACCTGAGTGCCGGCGGGTCCGATCTTGTCAAGGGCACCGAGAGTGCTGTACAGGAAGCGGATGATTTTCTGGAAGTTGTCATCCCCGATGCTCCAGGAGCCGTCCACCAGGAAAGCCAGGTCTGCCTTTGCCCCTTTACACACTGGGGAGAAGGGGGCGGCATTTGGAGAGCATTAGCACCACAGGTGGTGGACAGGGTGCCCGATTGTTAGAGAAGAGTAGACAAAATTGACACTAATTCCTAGAGCAAAATTCCCTCCACTCTCCACCACTGGACATTCGACGCTCGGAGACTATTTCTGGATACTTTGCTTTTTCAGAATAACAATTAAGAAAAGGAACGTGAGTCTTGGTGCCAGACCTCAATAGAGGAAAATAAGCCCTAAAATGGTCAATGTGTTTGGGATGCAAAAGCAATTTAGTGACACTCAAGTGATCCTGAAGTGAAAGTGCTGGGGCCTTTTCAACGAGCCTCCATTAGTGAGGTGGACAGAGCCAAAACTCAAGTGGATATATAATCGAACCAACTATGTCTCGGCAGGGCCCAGTCACGCTAGTACTGACTACAGTTTCTGATTTTAGCCACAATGGGCTCTGGTGGGGGGGGGGGGGGTGTAAGAAATACTTTAATTGGCTCTGTGAGTGACCTTTGGTTGACATACACATGGATCTAATTGTCTAAGTTTAACTGATGTGCAATAATGTAACGTTCACACTGTTTTAAAGTTAATAATGCACTGTTAGCATTGATTTAAAGTTACTAATGTAACATTCACACTGTTTAAAAGTTAGTAATGCACTGTTAGCATTGTTTTAAAGTTAGAAATGTAACTTTCATTCGTTGCACATTGTGCTGTTAGCATCATTTTATAGTTACTAATGAAATGTAATGTTCACATCAGGATGAGAGTTTTTTTTAGATAAATTCATAAAACAATAATTTTTTTAATCTTTTAAGTCCATCTTGGTAGCATTTTAATTAATGTAACAAATAAGTATTTGTATGATTTCATCCAGCATGGTCAGGTCCTACACTAGCATGTCACTGGCCAGGTGAGGCCAAACCCCCCCAACTCACAAACTGTCATCACCTCCCAAGCAAACAGTCAGACACCCTCTTGATAAATCCTTAATAAAATCTTCTGGGCCTCTGAAAGCTAAATTATTCCCATGAGGCGCTGCCCCACCAGTAACGTGCGTCGAGCATTGAAAGTATTAAAGTTTGACTCGATAATTAGAAGAAAAATGATAAATCATGATAAAATGATAAATAGATAAATAATAAAACGCCAAATAAATAAACAAACAAACAAATAAATAATGAAAGATAAAAAAAGATTTATCATTCTTATCATTTATCGGAAATTTCATTTAACTTGTACTGAGTATTAAAAATATTAAAGGTTACCTCGATAATTACAAGAATTACAAGAATTCCCTGACTAATTTAAAAAAATACTTTTCTAACAAGAGAATAATGAATTTTGGTGACTGAGCATGATCACATTTAGATGCTTGTACATTTCCGCAATAGACCAGTAAGTAGTGATTTCTTATAAGTAGCAAAGGTCACGTTTTACAGGCAATATCCTAATATTTAAGATGAGATGACCCATGTGATAATGTGGTTAAACAAATGAAGACAGCAGCCCATCAGGGACGCAGGCTCACCTTCTTTGGCGGGAGGGACCGTTGGCATGGGGGGCGTTGTTGGGGGCTCAGTGGGGGGTGGAGTAGGAGCAGGACCTGGATATGAAATAAAACGCATCCTGTTTCAGTGGCTTGTCTCGCGTTTCCACCTGAAACATGTTCCCTCACAGCTTCCCAGGGGGCGCCGTTTAGAGTGGACGCTCCGGAGAGATTGCCTGGGAGCACCCTATCGCCGTGCCGACGGTCCGTATCATCAGCCGCTCATTGCTGGATAATGGTGACAACCTCGCTGGAGTGGGGAAATGAACTGTGCCTCAAAGCAAACAGAAACCTCTCTCCACACAATCCGGATATAAACAAAGACACGCAAGGATCCATTTAAAACGGTAAGAAGATCAATTAGGAGGATAACGAAGGATCAATCTGACAATTTACCTGTTCAGCAGAGGGTGAACCAGCAACCGGAATGCCCCGCATTCATTTCCAAATGAACTGATCCTGTTTTATTGGCATTTCGAAAACGGCGGCTTAGCAGACTACAATAGTTTTATACAGCCCCAACACCCAAACACAGCATGCCCACTCAAACGGGATATGCCTACTCAGGCAGCACACATCCACCCAAAACAAAACACATAAACCTCGGAACAGGCAGGGCAGAAGCAGCAAGGCAAACAAGGACACAGAGCAAGGCTCACTGTAGATAGTCTAGTCTAGTCGAGTAGGTTGACTTGACTTGACTGACTACTGGTTTCCAGTTACTGCACTGTCAGAAAAAGGTTACTGTCCTGGCACAGTTTTGTTCCCCCAGGTACAACCAACATTAATGTCCCCCCAGTGGTACTTAAATGTTCCTCAGAGTCCATTTCTGTGCCTTGAAAGGTGCATTTACCTACAACTAGAATACAATTGGCAGACTCTTGAGAGTAGAGCCCCAGTGACAAGTAATTGTTCCCTCAAAGATTCAAATTGGTACTTCTTTTCAGACAGTGTGCAGAATTACAGTGTGTGCTCTTAGGTGACGTGGTGGGGCTGTTTTATGTGCGTCCCCACCAAAAACACCAGCGGCCCACACAACCACTTCTACCACTGGGAATTGCTCTTCATAGTAGCCTCTCGAAATCTCAGCAGTGAAGACAGGGGGCGGGTTTGCTGTTGCTGGGAGCCCACTGAAATAGTCCCCCCCCCCCATGTCTCCTAAATAAGGCGTCAATTTAATCTTTAGTGGAGTGACTGTTTATGGTCAATGGGGGGTGGGGGGGGGGGCGCCAAACCTCAGGAGCCTGATGCACATGTGAGGGTGTGTGGTGGCCAGCACCCACTTCAGTTTGTGTCAAAACACAGGGATCATTCTGGCTTCAAACACAACTTTGTACAGATCGTAAATGTTTTTTTCAGTGCAGTAATTCAGTACGGACTACAGATGGGGAGGCAGGGACTTACGTGTCTTGTCCATGGTGATGACTGCAGGACCCTCCATGCCCTGATACTGGGCATAGACGCTGACCTTGTATGGAGTGTTGGGAGACAGACCTTGGAAGCAGCGTCCAGAAGCTCCTCCCCCTAGGCTCACTTCCTGCTTCTGTCCATCTGCGGTCGGAAAAGATGGCGGTCAGCCATCGTCAAAGGGACACCCTGAGGATGAGCGGGTTCCGTCGTGCGGGTTCCGTCGAGCGCTCTCGGCCGCTCTTTAGGTCTGAGATGGACTGAGGACCAGACTCAGAGACTCAGGGTATCTCTGGAACAATGTTCAAGGTCTGAATTGACAGAGTTACTCACATGCAAACCAGACATTTCAATTGCGTCCAGTAACGCTTTTTTGCCTGAGGGCTGGTCTGGATCCAGTGCCTGTGCGTCAGATAGTGATACAGAACCCAAGCAAAGGCAACGTCCGATCGACTTTACAGATACCAGTAATCAGATCTCATCGGTATCCTCCTGAACGAGAACATAACAGAACCACAGCACATTAAGAACATTCTCTCTCAAAAGATGATGCAGGCGTGTCCCATTAGACAAACCTTCCCATCTGAGTTTTACACAGACTTCGAAAATCCCAAGACCTCCTGTGTGACTCCAGGCAGAATGCTACGGTGGATCCTCCCACGGAGGAAATTCTCCGTGTTCCTCTCTCCTTTTGTTTTGCAATCACCTCCTTGGGATTCTCCTATTTCTGGCATTGTTGCATGATGACCTATCTGTGCATCTGTCCCCCGAGACGTATGATTCCTTCAGAAGGCTTCATCTATGTTTAGTGGTTATATTGTGTGTAATGCTGCCAAGGTTCTATACAGATAACATTTCAATTTAAAAAGTGTCCATATATGCATATGCGTAACATCTTTATTTCTGAGATCTGGAGGAAAATCGAGAGGACTTTCTTTTATTACACATGTGAAAGTGTCACCCCAAACATTGCCAGAACTTTACTGGTTTCTCTCTGGACCCTCTACACACAGTCTCTGGAAGCCATTAAAATGAGTCACTGAGAACACTCCTTTAACTTTTAATGGATCTCTCACAATAAAAATACAGACCACGGCGATTTTCATTAACGGCATAAAACACGCTGACTGACGGTGACACTGTCTGTCCATCAGGGGGGCGATTTAACGGACGCATTATTTTTTCATAAGGTAGTAAACTTTTAACACTCCAGCAAAAGGTACCATTGCATTCAAGTAAAGACTGGCACCTATACGCGATTGATTTTAATTGTGCCCCCAATTTAAATTTCAATCAATTAAAACCTTGCAAAGTTAGTGACTTTTACTGAAAGTTTTGTTTCCACTATGTATTCACATTAATCAGATTTATTATAATTGTGCTTTTATCTCTTTAAAATTAATTTCAACTTGTCACTATTTCAGATAACTTTTTTCAAATGCCCTGTATTATCGCGGTATGATCTATGATAAATTTGCGAACCATTGCCATCTTCACTCCTCATTCCTGAGTAAAAGTTACAGTAGTCGATAGCAAAAAAAAAAAAAATTGACACTATTTCAAAAAACACTAAGACGTCTGATCTCATCTGGCGGTTTGGTCTTTGTTAGACGCCAGCTTGTCATTGTTAACAAACAGGGATTATACTGGAAAGAGAAATGGCACCACAATACCGCAGAGAGCAAGGATACGTCAGGAATGAGTGAGTGGCAGCCGGGAACTACTTACTGTGCAGGGACTCCATGACCACCCTGTAGAGAGAGGCGTGCTGGAGGGGGCGCCACTGAGCACACATGCTGGTGCTCAGTGTTTGGTAGGTCTTCAGGTTTGCCACACCCAGATACACTGTGTGATAAGGCGACAAACAAATACACACATGAACGGGGTTACCCCACCAGTTTAGAGCTGGGGCATAAGCTTCAACTTCCGCTGGTAGACATACATAGGGAGGAATCACATGTTCCTGGGGGAAGGTTCCATTTTCAGATCAGTGGGGGGAGGCTTCAATTTATATGCAGTAACGTACACTGCTAAAACATGTCTTTAATTACAAAGACGGAGAATCGGTTTTAAACAGTGTGGATATCTTTGCTGATATCTAATACAGCGACATAATTTAAAACAAAAATGAATAAACTCAACAGTAAAAACAGGCATCTACCATTTACCTAATTACAAGATAAATTTGTCCAAGACAACATATACTGTGCTGGCCATAGGTCTTGAATCAACAACCTTCCGGTCACTGGCACTAATCTGCAGAGCTACCCAGCATCACAATAACTGATTGTCTAATAAAAAAAAATCTTGCAGAAATTTGTCACGTTTCTGCATGGGAGAATCGGTAGTAATTAAATAGAAAAACACTGTAATGCAGACTTCAGTAAAAAGGAAATACAACATACAGGTATAATTTAAGCCAAATCAATTCTGGTGAGGATACATCCAATGAAATTACTAATCCACAGTATTTTCTTTACTATTAAATGTGCTGTATATACAGCTTGTATTCTGAAACCTCAAGTTTATTTTCTTTATCAGGAAGAAAAAAAGTAATTAAATCAGACATTCTGTGTATTTGTCTTGCTTGAAAAACCTACAGTCATTTAATCCGATCTATACTGTGTAGGATCCTATTGAAGAAACAGCATTCGGCAAACGGCTAAATGAACACTCTAGTGGTCATGGGGGGGGACTGAGAGGCTGGGACGGTCAGGTGACTGAAGCTTTGTGCTTTTCCACACGTCCCTTCTGCCCAAAGGGATTATTTATTGCAGTGTTCTGGTTTATTTTATATTTTCTGGTCTCCTGGTAACCCTTCACTGCAGGTTAGATGGATTTACTAGTTTTCTTCACTTCGGTGATGTTCCACCTGTCCACAATCCTGTCCAGGTGCCCCTTCCCGCCCCTGGCCATAAATAAATGATACTTCCCTGCATAGCCCCTGTGCTGTGTAGTTCCATTAATTTGCCAGGTAAGAGGGACTCTCAAAAATACAGTCGACCCAAGGAGACTTATCTGAAACCGTATTGTGTAACCCTTAAATTCAAGCCCTTACACTAGAAGGACCTAGCTTGTGGTCAGCAAGGCCGCGGTTTAGCAGTACATAACGAGTCAACAAGGCCCTTCAGAAGATGTTCTCCTTGAAGAACAAGATGGAGAACACACAGGAGCATATGGTGGAATTGGGCGGCTTATCTTAATCCTGCCAGCGCTCCTGAATAATGCATGTGACTGCTGGCGCCCTTCAGTAGCCCGCGCTATTAAAAATGCATGCGTTCACGTACCTGGGCGCGCAACTGCGAGGGGGCTACATTTATTATTTTACTGAATTATTCAAATTGGACTGACGCACAAAGTGGACGAGAGCTGCGTGAGACGGAGCGGGGATACAGGTGTAAGGATAGTGTGTTAATGCAACACACGGAACAAGAGCCGGAAAAATAATAAATAGAAATTTCACGGCTGAAGATGTAATAGATCGTTATCGGTGTCAGAATCGTGTTTTTGCTCCCCCTGTAATAACGGCTTGTCTGGAGAGATAAAGATTTGCCGTCCGGACTGGGTGCCTGTGCGCCGCGCCGCCCGGGGACGCGCTCCCGCAGGTGCGCTCCGGGGACGCTGCCTCCACCGCCTCGGTTATCTCACTTCACCCTGATGAAAACGCCTCACTCATTTGGCGCGGTGTGATGGCGGAGGGTTTAGCGAAGAGAAAGAGTCTGATCGCATTTTTATATAATAAAGGCGCCAGAGTACTTTACTTTTTCCTGATAGCCTAATATCTGATTTATATGCAGAAATAATGCGACTCTTTCGATACGACACGATACTACCGCTTTCTCCGCATCGTTAGTCATTTTGTGTATTAATCTGTAGTTTGCGTAAATAAGCGTGAATATGTGAATTAAATGCAGCTGTCCAAAGACGCAGCAGAGCTTTGCTGTCAGTCCTGTGTGTGCTGTGTAAAAGGAAACCTTAAAAGACCCCATACGAGGTGCGGCTGTTTGCCACAGTAGCTCGTAAAATAGTGGCTTTGACGGTCATGGGACAGTAAATGCATTAAATGAGTCATTTTACTAGCATCGTGTCCTTAAAAAAATCCCCACTCTTAAGTGCTGACTCAACAGAGAACACAGAATATACTGAAAATATGTATTTATCTTTTATGATCACGTGTAACAAACGTATACTGTTATATGCTACTGTGGGTCAGCACTATAGTCCTCCATGTGCAGAATCAAAGGATGGAGGATCCTCTTGTGAGTTAGATGAGCTGGTCTTTCCAAATTGCTCATCACGCAGGATTGCGAACCAGGCTTTCCTCAACCTTGAACCGTGGATAAGGGAACTAGGGATGAATTAATCATATTTTATGATATATGGATCAATATAACCACATACCGTATGTTTGTTCATGGAAATATGACACATACGCTTTGTAAATCGCTGTACAGATGTTGCCTTACGTGTCTTGGCTTTGCCAGTGAGTGCGATGCTGGCGCCTGTCCTGTAGGTGGCGATAACCTTGACACTGTATTCGGTGTCACTCCGCAGGTTCATGATGATGAGAGTGCTGACGTCGTCCCCAACAAAGGTCTCCACGGCTGGTCCCGGGACTGCGGAGAGCAGACAGTCTCTGGGCATAAATTCACTGGAACCTGCCTCTGTCTTTGACTGTGATTGATTATGGGGGGGTGGTGTGGAAGTATCTCAAGGTAAAGAGAGTAAGGGAGGAACTGTGCAGGACATTGGTAGAGAAATCACACAGCCCATCTCATCCCTAGTGACTTAAAGGGGGGATTCCCTCTTCAAGTTCATCTCCTAATGATGCTCTGCTTACCTAAAGCAAATCATTATTCCACATGACAGGAAGAGAAATGGCTTATTGTCTTCCGTGAACGATCTGACAGTCTATAACATCATCAGCAGATCTTTACACTCCCAGAGCAAGGACAGTAAAATGTATGAACCCTGCCCTTCATCAGTAATTCACCATTTATCACAATGACAAGACGCTTACCTCATTCACCGCTAACTGCATTCCAGTGAACCGCATTCCTTCTTTATGATAGTTTCAATTAAGAAGGTATTCATTTGTCGGAAAAAAAGTGGACAAATACAGCCGATATCTTGCGCAAATGCTTATAGACCAATTACACCAAACTTAGGAAAGTGCTCAACTGAAGTGCCCTTTTACAGTGATTTAGAGGGTGTCCCCATTTTACGACGCAGTTAATGCAACATTTGTTTCTCTAGAAACCTTTAAGGTGCAACATCTCTCCCAGAAGGCCCTTTTTTCCAGACCACAGATTCTGCTCAGTGCTTGACTGGTAATGGAGATGGAGCGACAGTCCCAACTGCAGAGCCACCTCGGTGTATTCCATTGGCTGCTGTGAATGCGATTTCTTGTACTCTCTCCTTTCCTCCGGGACACATACTCACTGGAGATGGGCTGGTAAATGACCCGGTAGCCTGCGGTGGGGTTTGAGGGAGGGTGCCAAGTGACACGGAAGCGGTTGTACCATTCCTCAGAAACTCTCAGGTTCGTGGGTGCAGCGAGGGGCACTGCAAGTAAACAAATGCAAAGTTCATGTGAGGCGGGGGGGGCGACACTTGATTCCCTGCATCACTTCCTGTGTGCGGCCGGGTGGGTTTATGATCTAAGCACTTGGCTGTGAGAAGGGTGTTCTTTGGTCAGCAAGAGCCAACTATACATGACAGCCGATGACAAATATATATTTGAATGGAATTCTTGAAGATCCCTGATGGATTTATTTGTTATTGAAGCTCAGCATTGTGCCGATTTTGTTTTGAATTGCGAGACAAACTGTCAACCGCTTCTCTTTCGTAAGAATGTGAATTATCCTCCCGTTGACATTTAAATCATTACTCGAAAGAACACAAAAGACCCAAATCAGTATTCTGAGGTAATGGTTTAAAGAGTGGTGCGTGTAATCAATTACAACAGAGGGGAAAAAATCAGTTTTACAGGCTTATTACTGGCCGGAGGGAGAAGCTGTTATGAGATGCCTCCATCATCCTTATTAATGGACAAAATCGATATTTGTCTCTCTGCCTCTTCACATTTACCGTGTCAGCAGTGCAAGCTCAGCAGAAAACCCCCACCTGTGTCAACTAACCCCAGGACACACATCGGCCCACAATAGTGATTATCGGCAAAGCGGGGAATAGTTTACTTTAGGGATGGGCCGGGGAGTGTAAACACGAGGTAGTGAGCGCGTGTGGTTAGTGTGCGAAGCCGCTGGGGCCGCGAGGATCCGCTTACACGTGTGGCCCACAGAGGACGCGCTGGTCCCATCTCCAGCAGCGTAGATGGGCGTGACTGTCACCTTGTACTCTGTGTCTGGCCTCAGGTGTTCCAGGATGACGCTGTTCTCTTGGCCGGACACAAACACCTACATTTAAAAGAATAAAACGTGATGCCTGATCCAATAATCACGACAAACTGTGCTCACTTCAGACCAGTTTGCATGAAGTTGTCGCTCATTGGGAGGGTTAATGGGAACAGTGGTCCCCCAATCTGTTTCTGATCTCCCTCCCTGCCCATAAATATATCCTACCAATCTAATCATCTGGGCTGCTGTTTAAAGGATCTCTGTTTGACCGGTGGCTAAACTCATATGTCCTTCTTGTTCCTTCCTTGGTCCTCTTTTGTTCCTAGTTCTGAGACGACGTCGCTCGGCCGGAATGACAGCACGCCAATCCAAAATTTGCCGACATGACCGAATTAGTAGGCCGCAATTTGTCCGCGATGTTTTCTTTCGGCATGATTAAGCGCGATAACAACAACAGCGAATGAGCAAGCCGACAATAAACCATGTTCAGTGGAAGAGAAATAATGAGCTATACCGTGCTTAACAGTGCCCATTGTTTTACATTGTCACATGGAGATTAGCCAGATGCTAGCAATTGTACCGTCAGGGAGGGCAGTGCGACTCAGTGGGTTGTCCCTGTGATGGGAAGTTCAGATGCTGTGGTCGGCAGAACGATGCTGCCATTGGCCCCTTGAGCGAGATCCCCCCAACTGATCCAGGAACTGGCTGACCCTTCTATCTCAAAAGTACTTCACTTTGGAAAAACATATCTACTCTACAAATAAAATGTTTTTTATATAGCTAAAAATTACTGCAGTTACAATTACAGTTGGGTCATAATGGTCTCATACGACCGCCCACTCAATGCTTAGATTGATGTGGATGTGACTGAAGCCTGTAATCCTGTAAGGATGCTGCTATGGCACACTGTCTGGAGAGACGGTCGCTAGCTTTACACACTACGGACTCACGACGCACTTGCACAGGCTGTCGGAGCGCTGTGTGTCTCTCTGCCACCAGGAGGCGCTCTTTAAAATTAACGTTTGACCCTTTGGAGAAAGAGCACTGTCACTTCGGGGCCCCAAGCGTAAAATGGACACCATGTTTGGTGACACAGAAGTCAAACATGGAGTTCTACAGTTTCTATCTTTCCAACATCTTCGGAAGAAAAATCATCTTTGCGACAAACAAAATAGCTTCTGGCTTCCGATAACCCTGCCGTGATTAAACGTCAGGTGCACGAGTGAGTTGGACTTTCTCATGACAACAGCATCCACTGCAAGATGTCTTCTCCGATCTCGATAAGGATGTCAATGGTGACACATTGGCTCGAGCTGAGCGCTGACGTATCTACTGACCCCTCCATGGAGGTGGTGGGGGGAGGTATTAGCACCTTGGTACTGTGGAATACACGCACTGAACGGGCGTATGCATGTCCTGGACGTGAGAGGTGCTGCTCCTGTTTACATTTTAAGCAGGCGCTGTGTGGCCTCCTCCCATCCGAATGCTTAACAGCAATAAGCATCAGCCAATATCCAGCTTGACAGAGCAATTTAAAAGAAAAAGAAAAACGTCATTGGCATTAGGGGTCGAAAGTAGTAGTGTCATTTGGAGGGTATGCGAAACAGTCCGTCCGAATCCAATGTAATTACACGAAATGAGATTTTATAATGCATGTGTATCTCATAAACTATTTATAATGCCCGCAATCAATCTAGCCTGGCTGACTGAGCCTTACAAAGCAGTGAATTAAACCGCCATGCCCTGATCAGTCAGTACACGCTCTGACGCTTTTCTAAAATAAGGAACTGTAGGGGAGGAGCTGTCCGGCCCGGCCGTGGTGCTGAAAGCTTGCCCGCGCATCGTACAGCAAACGCGCCCGAAAACAAACGGACTTCCTCCCCGCAATATCTTTATCTCCTGTGGATATCGCCCTCTGCGATTTTTCACACGCTAACGTAACGTCTCCCGGCACATCTCCCGGGCTGCCAGACAGGAAATTAAAAATGCGAGCGAGGTGGGACCATGTTTACGCGAGACTCTGGTGTTACGCCGCCTTCTTTTAGCACGTGTGGCCAAACAGGTAGCGGTGCTAGGGCGCTAACACACGACCCGGAAAATAACATCCTCCCCTTCAGGTGTGTATCACAAGGCTGTAGTCTTTCTCTTCCCAGTGTCCCACGACAGGCTTGTAGATGCCGGGCGCCTCCATACTTTCAGGCCACCAGAATGTCAGCAGACTAAAATCAAGTTCAAGGTAACGGATCTCCACTCTTGACTGATGTGTGAAAAATCACATGAACCCCCCTCCCCAAGTCAATAAAAGGGCAAACCTAGCAAAACCATGCCATGAAGTGTGTTTACATTCTATTAATGGTCTGGTTTGATCTCCATCCCATTTGGTTCTGCGCCCCCCCCCCCGAACACTAAACTGCCCCATATTAGTTTAAATGTCATGCTATTGTTTGGTCCTCGGGAACTAAACCCAGTAACCGGTAATAAACCTGCCTTCAGGAGCTTCAGCCTGTCTCTAATGAACTAGACCTGCTTTGTGTTTATGAGCAAAATGACAGGATGGCCCTGGAGACTGCACTCACATCCTCCTCATCCCAGTCACCCTTCACGGGGCCGAACAACACCCGGAACTGGCTGACGCCAAGCATGTGGGGGTCCCAGGATGCCCTCAGGCTGTCATGGGTCTCACGGTCGATGCGCAGGTTCCGCACGCCGACCCGCGGCACTGGAAAGGAACGACCCACCGTCACAAGACACTCAAGTCAAGTCAAATTGGTCAAGTGGGCTTCGCTGTCATACATACAGGTACACAGATATCCCCCAGGATCACGGGGTGTCATACAAACAGCAGTGACCATGGGGAGGACTTTTATACACAGTGTAATGTGTAAGCAACAATAGGCATCATAATGGGGTGGAATCAATACAGTAACTAAACTAACAATAAGTATGTCACTAATAAGAACTTAATCAGTGCTGGAGGGGGCAAGGGGGCAGCAGGGTATTTCGTGACCTGAACTGCCAACCAACGCAGCGCCATGAATGTTCACCTGCCACAGAAAAGCAAGCTGCCAGGTGCAATTAATGCAAGGAAGCCTGAATTCTGGGCAGTGCAACAGCGCAGTTCCTGCACCACACACAGAAGCACAGCTTACTGCACCAGACCCCCCAGATTTATCTACTGATAAATCACTCCGCAGACTGGACACAGACATCCACTACTGAAACAGACCCCAGAGGGTTAAAGGTTAACTGCTACTTAAAAAGTTTTTGTTTTTCCATCCCTGGGAAGCAGTATTTACCTGAGGGGGTAGGTGAAGGGGCAGTGGTGCCTCTTGTCACTAAGAAGAGAAATTAAAATGTTTTTAATATTTAATGCGGCGCCACAAGCTCAGATGCAAACACACGGCAGAGAGAAAAAGAACAGTTGTCATTTGTTTGCAGCCATATAAATGTCAGTGGAGACTATACAAGAATAAGTGAGGTAAAACGAGGAGAGAAACGTAACGCATGGCCTGTGTAACAGAACTATGTTTAAGAAAGTAAATAAATGGAACATAAATACCTCAGGCAGGAGATGTGTGCAGGGAAAAAGCAGGGAAAATTAAACAGCACCTCAAAGCTACGTAATTACAGCATTATCAGGGCTATGGACTCTCAGACTGGGCCAGGATATTGTGGAAGGAACTGGGATGCAATACGATTACAAAACAAATATTGTGTTTGTATAATTTTCATATAAATTCATATAATTTGGATAACCCTGATAAACAGATGGGAGAAGGATGGATTAATTCATGGATGGATGGATGGGTTTTCTGCACATTAGGGTACAGGTTTGATGCCTCCACTATACCCTGTGATTGTGTGTGTGTGTGTGTGTGTGTGTGTGTGACATTTGCATATTGTCACTGTAAGTATCATTCAGCTACTCAATTACCCCCCTACAGTGTAAATGCACCTGTTTTTCAGTGAATTAGGGTATCTGAATTGTCCTTTGGGAATAATTCTCTTGGCCCTTTGATGGACCAGTGTCCCATCCAGGACATCCCCAGCCTCACTGGGACAGACTCCTGACTCACCCTGACAGCTTTCTGGATGATGGATGGGTTATGAGGGAAGATGGATGGATATCTTTACTAGTGTGTGTAGGCATGAAGCCCGTGGGGCTTTCAGTGTTTGCCTGGCAGCCCCGGTCTCTTCCTTACATGTGGTCTCCAGCGCCGTCACGGCCCGGCTCTCCACATTGCCTGCATAGACCGCAGACAGCGCCACCTCGTACCGCGTGCCCGGCTCCAGGTGCGCCAGCAGGGTGCTGTCATAGTCGCCCAAGATCAACGTCTATCGCGACAGCCACGGGAGAGAAGGTGGAAGCGGTTATGGGCGCCGCTGAGAAGCCGGGCAAATTGGCACAAAGTAAACAAAGCCTTGGGTGAGGGGGTCACCAGGTCTTCCTTTGTGGGAGTCACCCAGACCGGCTCGGGAGGGAGATACAGGCTTGGCTTTGTGAAATATTCTGCCTGACCTCCCCTCTTGTTATTTTCTGCTCCGGTGCCGCTGAGTAAACATATCGACCTGCCCCTCGCTATCTATAAGTCACAGCTGTGCCTGAGCCCGTCCTTGTCACAGAAATCCCAACGGCACATTTAGCGCCGAAGCCTTCCGGAGAGGGAAGAGCGGGGCACGAGGCAGACATCAGATCCCCGAGTGGGTCTCTGCAGGTATTCTAGCAGCTCGCTGTCATTTGAGCCCCACCGCTGGTCAAAACCAAGTCTCACAGGGTTACACATAACACCCTGCCGTGGGGATTCCCCGCACCGTCAAGCATTTAAACTGTCACGGGCCAAGCGTGTATCCCATCATGGGCAAAGCGTGTATCGCCACAGCCCCAAGCGTGTACCAAATAATGGGATCATTAAACCCGACATGTACCAAGCAGGTATCCTGTCATGGGACAAGCATGTATTCTACCATGGGATGGGTATATTTCCCATCACAGCCGTACAAATCACATCACAGACCTGTTTCTTTTCCCCACCGGCCGTGGGCCTCCAGGACAACTTGTAGAGCATGACGTCATCCGCCGGGCGCTGCCAGCTAACCCGGAAACCCTCCATGGACACCTCACTGGTCCTGATGTTGCGAGGCGCAGGAACCGGTTCTGGGAACAACATCAATAACTTGATGGAGCAGGACTGGTAGGTTAAGTGAGTTGTACACATACAGTACAACATGCCCTAGACTGGCATCACTAAATAATTACCCCAAAAAACAGTAAACTAACGCCCAGATTTATCATTCTGCATTATCACTGAATAGATGGCACTGTGATGTAGGTGACATAAAGGCTGCTGTTCACCATTTGGCAAGTAACTGCATCATTGAAACATAACATAAAGGTCACAGGGGGTCATTGTATCAGCCACGCGGACCCAGGTCCCAGCATAGCGAGGGGTGAGAGACAGGGTAACATAAACCAGTCTAATTCACTCAAATTAAAATATGTTGGAGAAACAGGTGTTGTGGCAGTGGGTGACGAGTGGGACGGAGGATGGCTCCTTACTGGTGGTGAAGGTGCCAGTGACGGGCTCAGACTGGTCTTCACCGTAAACAGCGGTGACGGCCACTGTGTAGTCGGTGCTGGATGTCAGGTTCCTCAGTGTCACCGACACGACCTTCCCCACCTTCGTCTGGGTCACAGCACAAGACAAGGCTTTACGATGTGGATGGGGAAGTGAGTCCTGCCTTTACCTCACACTGATACCTCATTGTGTGGGCAGTGGTGGCTTACGGAAGTGCACTCGTAATTGAAAGATTA
Source organism: Stomatorhinus walkeri (assembly GCA_026784285.1). Lineage (NCBI taxonomy): Eukaryota > Metazoa > Chordata > Actinopteri > Osteoglossiformes > Mormyridae > Stomatorhinus > Stomatorhinus walkeri. The sequence goes on from JAODUD010000134.1 coordinate 7,755,100, forward strand.
CAGGTTTGAATCCCTGACCAATAAGGCACCACTGAGGTATCCTGAACAAGGTACTGCTCTGCGGGTGCTGAATTAGCTGCCCCCTGCTATGTCACATTGGTACATATAGGTTAAATGTGGAGAGCACATTTTGTTGTACTGTGGTGTGTCAACAATGACAATTAATCATTAAATTCAAATTCTAATATGTGTGTCCACGTCTTCATGGGTGTGGATGTGTGTGTGTTTCTCTGTGCCATAGTGTGCGTGTGTCTATGTGTCTGTCTGTGGACATGTCTGTATGCCTCTATCTTTGTCCACTTGTCTGTATCTCTGTCTTTGTCCATTCGACTGTCTTTGTCTCTTTCTTTGTCCATTCGACTGTCTGTGTCTCTATCTTTGTTCATTCAACTGTCTGGGTCTTTGTCTTTGTCCATTCGACTGTCCGTGTCTCTGTCTTTGTCCATTCAACTGTCTGTGTCTTTGTCTTTATCCAATCGACTGTCCGTGTCTCTGTCTTTGTCCATTCGACTGTCCGTGTCTCTGTCTTAGTCCATTCGACTGTCTGTGGACATGTCTGTGTCTCTGTCTTTGTCGATTCGACTGTCTGTGTCTCTGTCTTGATCTATTCGACTGTCTGTGTCTCTATCTTTGTCTATTCAACTGTCTGTGTCTCTGTCTTTGTCCATTCAACTGTCTGTGTCTCTGTCTTTGTCCATTCAACTGTCCGTAGACATGTCTGTGTCTCTGTCTTTGTCCATTCGACTATCTGTGTCTCTGTCTTTGTCCATTCGACTGTCCGTGGACATGTCTGTGTCTCTGTCTTTGTCCATTCAACTGTCCGTGGACATGTCTGTGTCTCTGTCTTTGTCCATTCAACTGTCTGTGTCTCTGTCTTTATCCATTAGACTGTCTGTGTCTCTATCTTTGTCCTTTCAACTGTCTGTGTCTCAGTCTTTGTCCATTCGACTGTATGTGTCTCTGTCTTTGTCCATTCAACTGTCTGTGTCTCTCTCTTTGTCCATGCGACTGTCCGTAGACATGTCTGTGTCTCTCTTTGTCCATTTGACTGTCTGTGTCTCTATCTTTGTCCATTCAACTGTCTGTGTCTCTGTCTTTGTCCATTCGACTGTATGTGTCTCTGTCTTTGTCCATTCAACTGTCTGTGTCTCTCTCTTTGTCCATGCGACTGTCCGTAGACATGTCTGTGTCTCTGTCTTTGGCCAATCAACTGTCTGTAGACATTTCTGTGGTTCATCCTACACTTGCACCCGCCTCAGCACTCACCATGTTGATCAGGGCTCCAGTGGACGTAACATGCGTGATGACGTAACCCATGACCTTGTCGGTCGGTGGCTCCCAGAACAGCACGGCAGAGCTGTGGTCGATGTCCCGGAACCGCAGATTGCGAGGAGGGCTCAGAGGCACTAGGGACAAGGTTTGATTTAACGGGAGGAAATTATTCCAGAAATTATTTATTATTCCTACTGTGAGGTGACTGCCAAACCCTGGAAAAGCCCGATTAACACACTCTAATTCATTCCTTCAAGGCAGCCAGAACAGCCAGCAGTACTTTTGGGATTCGCTTCAGGTCTTCTGGAGGTCTTTTGTAGGACAAGAGCGTGTGTTTTTGTTTTTTTTCGATAAATAGTATATGCTATACAAAAGCTGCAGCGTTCTTGTTTAGCTGAGCAAAAAAGATGTTTATTCACCTCATTTCCAAATAAATGAAGCTTTTATAATCCTGAATGAAAGCTCTCCTGGGATCTAAGAGATGCTGGAACTGCAAGGGCCTAGAGAAGAACGTGATCTGCCCCTCAACTAATGAAAGGGGTGGGCCATGTTTCAAGGGGGCGGGGACTCACAGGTAGTCTCCTGGTTTGTCACGGGGTCACTGGTCTCCTCTCCATGCATGGTGTACACGGTCACAATGTACTCTGTGTCAGGCGTAAGGTCTTCTAGTGGGATGTCCGTCACAGATTCCACTACTCGGATCTGTCAGAAAACAGGTCTTCCATGAAGTCCCCCAGTGACAGAGTGACGCCGACCCAATGTCTCCCTCAGGATCGCACCTGGAACAACCTCACACGGTAACAAACATGCCTATGAGAAAACCTGTCAGTCTGCGAGAAGCTGGAACAGATTCTACGCCTTTGGGGTCCGCATTTCATACAGGGGCTAATTACCACGTTTCGAGACGGACTAATTAGTGAAGATGAAAGCGCTCAATAACTGGCTTCTTGCAGGACATCCTTCTGGAGTGGTTTCATTACCCAAGCCCCGCAGGTAGTCAGATGCCACAAGCAGGAAAGGAATGGGGAAGAGGTGTCCTATTAGTCATATGAGAAGGGGGCGGGCCTGCACACAGCGGTTCATCCTGTGCTCACCTCCCTTTCGTGCTGGGAGCCGGGTCTGTCCAGGGGGGCGTAGACCACCACATACCCAGAAGCCCCTGGAACCTCAGCCCAGCGGGCCCGCATGCTGTTGTGTGTCACATCATACAGCTCAAGGTCGCTCGCCACTGGCAGAGCCACTGAAATGCAAAGTGGGGGGGGGGGGCAGAGGTTGTCCCCCCCAGTATGGGTCAGCAGGCCTGAATACGTCTTCACACTGCGCGTGCTGGTTTATGTAACATGACAGCTGGTAATAAACACACTACGGAAATCAGACCACGTGCTCCAAGACGGAGTTTGCCTGGCGGTTCATTTTCTCACGATTGTTCCCATACCACGATTTTCAAAAGAGAACCTCTTCAGTTACAGAATGAGGATGAGAGTATGAGGGCAGCACTGGTACAACAGCTAACATGCGGGTTTCGGGCAGGTACTCTGGATTTTTCCCGCCATTTAATCAGTCTCTAAACTGTGATAATTGTCTTATGATGTATGCCTGTGAGTGCATATGTGCCCTGCAATGGACGTGCATCCTGTCCAGAGTGTACCCCAGCCCACTGCATGATGGGATAGCTTCCTGACCTCATAATGACCCCATAACTGGATAAGAGAGTGAAAGAATGAAGGGCTGATTATTGTCTTCACACATTTTACAATAGTTGTATTATCATTAGTCCATAATGTTATGCATTATGTTAATGAAAAACAGAAGGAGGTCTACGTGGGGAGAGGGCGTCTCACATGTGGTCTCGCTGCCCCGCAGGGCATCGCTGAACGTGGTGGGGTAGACGGCGAAGACGGCAAGCTGGTACTCCGTCTGGGCATTCAGATTCTCCAGCCGCACGGTGTCCTCGCTGCCGCTCACCACCACCTGCGGGGCACCGACACCCGATGGTCATTAGGTGATGACTCTACTTTCTGGGAATCACGGAGCGGAGAGCAGGAGAGCAGTCGGGCAGGAGAGCAGTCGAGCTGGAGAGCAGTCGGGCAGGAGAGCAGTCGAGCAATCGAGCAGGAGAGCAGTCGAGCAGGAGAGCAGTCGGGCAGGAGAGCAGGAGAGTAGTCGAGCAGGAGAGCAGTCGGACAGGAGAGCAGTTGGGCAGGAGAGCAGTCGGCCAGTCGAGCTGGAGAGCAGTCGAGCAGGAGAGCAGTCGGGCAGGAGAGCAGTCGGGCAGGAGAGCAGGAGAGTAGTCGAGCAGGAGAGCAGTCGGGCAGGAGAGCAGTCGAGCAGGAGAGCAGTCGAGCAGGGATCTTCTGAGGATACAGGCCCACGAATCAAACGGAGCCCACATCGCTGGTTGGCTTTTGGAGAGATGGGTGTGGGCAGCCCCCCCCTGCATCATCACACTATTTGACATGGTCCTTAATTGATGTCTGGCCAAAAACCCCCTCCCCCGTGGAAGGTACTCGACCGTCGGTTTACAGCTGACTCTTACCTCCTGGGGGGTGCCTCCGTCGTTAGAGTAATACACCACGCGGTATTTCGATACTGCCCCGGGGGCGTGGGTCCAGCTCACACGAAAACTATGTGAGGTCACCTCAGACGTGATCAGGTCCTGAGGAGCCCCTGCGGTTGGTTTCCCGGATTCTATTGACAACAGCAACAAAAAAACAAGGTGCTTGGTTTATTAATAACTTTCAGGCAGTGAAGCGGCCCACCCAGAATTACAACCACACTCTCTCATATTTCCTCCATGGGAGGTTGGAGAGTCCCCAGATGATGACAACACGATAATCCAGCTAAAGACCACCTGAGAAGACCCCCTTCTCGTAGACCATCCCCTCAACAAGTACATGCTGCCCACTGCCCCTCCCAGAACAGAAGCGCATTGCTCCCATGATTCCACTTACACACACATCAGGTGTCACTTTCTAATGTGAAGGCGGCTAATACGTCAATCCAGAATGCATTTTCCCTTGACTGCCAGGCCCTTGGGGATGTCCCCGGCAAGATCACCTCTCATCTTAACAGCGACCGCCCTGACCTCAGAGATTGTTTAAGGCAGAAGAGTGGCTGCCCAACAGGCTGGCCTAGTGTAGCATCAGAGAACCCACTCCTGATCTCCCTGTCCTGGTGCTCCACGCCCTCGCACACGGTCCGTGTGAGGCCCTCGACGATGCTGCTCATGATGCTGAACTCGGCCACGTTGTAGACATGGGTGTCGTGCGGCTCTGATGCGATGATCTTCAGCTCGTTCTCGTCGGCGTTCTTCACACCTAGGGCCAGGAGAGAGCACTTCCTAGGTTACCGTGACGACTGGACCATCGCTGCCATGTCTGCCAGTCTGTCCTGTGCTGCGTTCCAGTCCTGCTTCGGTTTAGTCACATATTATTCATGCAGAAATGTTAGCCAGTACTTTCAGGAATGCACATTAAGCTTTAGAAGAAAATTCCTCACCCTGTTTCTGGCTTATTTTTCTCCCTTGCGAGCTGGGAGGTACAAATCCCACAACACAAGGCAAACTCATTCAGACAAAGCCGCATTTGATGGCAGACAAAGGGCCCCTTCCATACCGATAGCGAAGAGCTCGATGCCACTGTCCCGCAGGCTTTGGGCCGGAAGGAGCACGTCATCCTGTGATTTGCCATCCGTGATCAGGATCCCGATTTTGGGGACCCCATCCCTGGCCCCAGACTCGGGCTTGAAGCTATTCTCCAAGACGTAGGTCAGCGCCAGACCTGGTCACAAACGCAGAGAGACAGGGTACATGTGACTTCTGCCGTGTGCAAAGTACCAGTCAAAACAGACATCATCATCCCATGGAAATTTTCATTTATATAATTCTCTACATTTTAGAATAATTATAAAGACATCAAATCTATAATATAACATATATATACACTGACCAAAAAAAAATAAACTTTTGGGGGGTGGGGGGCAGCTCTGTGAATTGGAACTCAAAAGGTTGCCAGATCAAATCCCATAGTCGGCAGAGTGATTGGGCCCCTGACTTCTTTAGGTCAAGTGCCCCGGTCATAAGATCCAACTCTCTGTCTTTGTGAGCGGCTTGCGGTGTCCAAACTTTTGACTGGTACTGTATATGTGATGGCACAGAAACTGGAAGTGTGTCTAACAGCAGCTATCGCATGTTTTCACAGACTTGCTTTGCCGGAAGGGGCCACCCCACCCTACCTGTGAGCGTGTTCCCTCCCTTGTAGGGCAAGTTATTCACCGCCTCGATCACAGTGTCCTTGGTGCCGAAGGTGTTCAGGTTCCATTCGATCCTGGGATCCCCGCTGTACTGGGCCAGTCCTGAAAACCAAGACTCACCATCACATCTTAAGTGGACCATAGTCATGCTCTATGACGTTTTAACCCCTTAAACCGCTTCAAAACTAACTCAGAAAGAGTTTATTCGGTGATGTTTCTTATTAACAAAGCTCCTCTGTTCACAGAAAATAGACTACTTGCTAAACAGATTTTAGAAGACATTAACTAGAATCTGCTCAGCTCAAGGGCATGATGAAGGATATCCAAAAGGAAAAAATGCAAACGGCAAATTTATTTTGAAAAAGCCAAATCTGAGATCCTGGACTCAGCTAAGAGCCAAACAGAGCGCGATCAGACAGGGACAGGATACTGATCCAAGATGGCAGGTCAAAAACAAGGGGAGATCCTAAACAGGAAGTAATGCTCCAAAAAGAGAGACCAGGGCTTTAAACACCCCCCGCGCCACACACCGACGCGAGTCTGGTCTGCTCCCACGGTGAAGGCCTTGACCAGGTTCTCCAGGAACGTGCGGACCAGCCGGAAGTTGACCCTCCCGATGCTCCAGGAGCCGTCCACCAGGATCACGATGTCAGCTATCGCTGGGGTCGTACAGACAAACCGATCTGACGAAGACAGTCGATATAGAGAAGGTGTGTTAATGACAGCATGCAGGTTAGGGAGCAGAGACCGCAAAGAAATTCCAATCTAGAGCAGCCGGACAGCAGTGTAACAGAAGCTCCAGCGTGCAGATGGGATACAAAGCATTTTCTCCACAGGCACTGAAGCAGGAAACCGGAGAAAATTTGTTTATTCAATATTTATCCAAGGATGGAAGAAATTAATGGCAAGAAGGTCTCAAGTGCAGCAGATGGACACCATTATAGTGTCAAAAAGAGAACGGATATTACTTTGCTACCTTATCAAAGTCCCTTACTTATGTTGCGTATCGTGTTTTATGTGCAGGAAAACTCCCCAGAACGTGCACCGTAAAGCAAAGAGACGCCGTAATGTCCTGGACGGTGTCCAGAGCTGGGAGATCTGTGGACAGCATTGTGGCAACAGAGCTACAGTCATGAGCCAGAGCCGTGAGAGATAAGGCCCATCCTCCGATAAACACATGTGCGGGGTCAGGACGGGTGGGCTTTGCACAAATATAGCTGTGACACACAGAGCTCCGCTCCATGTTTAGTACTGTCTTTAGTTAAATTTTCATTGCGGAGGGGGAGCAGTCTGAGGCTGTCAAAGTTTGCAAGGTCTTAATGTTAGTGTAAAACCATTTTATTATGCTGTCAAAGTGTGACAGCTTAGCCACCTCAATCACCTCAGTATTTGCAGCGACCATCCAGTACGCCACTGTATTTCTACCTAGACCACTAGCACACAGGGGACAACATTTGAAAGCGAGATGTTTCTTGGTACAGAATCTTCTTCTGGCTGTTCTCACACTGGTAGTGTGGTAAAACTCCACCCTGTTCTCCACGAGAGAGGCGGGGGTGCGGGGGGCAGGAGAAGTAGCCCCCAGCGGGTGGGCATCATTCGGACTGAAAGCGAAGGAGCCACAACATCAGATTACATTCATCAAAAGCACATCTGAGCCTGTGCGGTTACAGCGGGAGTGAATGTAAAATCACACTCTGGAACTGAATGGATGAATAACAAAAAAAGTCTGAACATGGACTGATGGACGCACTTCTTGGGCACAGCCATAACAGATGTTTACCAGATTCTGAAATTCCAGTATATCTAAGGTGACAGCAATCAGATTCTTTGGGTGGCACAGAATCCAGCGGCAGCCGCTCGGACGCGCACGCTGATGACATCACAGCCCGATCCCCCAAGGCGAGGATAGTGACCGTAGCCAGTTAGCTGAACTCCAATATTAAACTGGGAAGCCGTGGTGAAAAAAAACACGGGGCTCCTCTGGTGAAGCAAAATCAGATGACAGAGAATCCAGGCAGGGATTCCAAAATCCCATTGGCATGGCTGTGGTTCCGTTTGACCCGACTGCGCCCAGCTGAAGGTCTCTGCCGTGGCACGCAGCACTGCGAACGTAAAGTGTGCTAGCGTGGATTTCGCTCTTTGCCGGCCGCCTCTGACTTACGAATCCTCTGGAGGTTTCTTTCTAAGATCTTACTACAGGGGAAAAAAAAGGAGAAAGTAAATGAGGGTTAGATGAGCTTTATCAGGCAGAATATCTGTGGTATAATTAATGTGGCTGGTATGTATAGACTGTTAGCCTAAAGTAAGCTAAATGATTATTGAAGATCCTTTGCACACTATACTACAATTATTCGGCCTGTTCATTCAGCAACAAAATGACCCAGACAGCTGTCTTTGCCTCTAGACGGCAAAACAATCATCTGTGGCCGCTAATGAGGAATGCATCCTCCACGTTACATTTTCATTATGCGAGCATTGTGCCGCTGAGTTAGACAATGGGGCTGTTCGACATGTTCACATACGACGGCTGAATCGGTGCACGATTTCTTTGGCCCCTATCAATTTCTTTTTTATATGCATGTATATTTAAACATATTTTACAAGCTCAGAATTCAGTACAGAGTTTTCAGCTACTGACAAGGAATAGCTACATTGCTGTGCTGGATGAGCTTTTGGCTTGGGCCACAGGTTAACCTATCCTGTGGTCAGTGTGGATCCCAGTGCCCCAGTGCAGTGGGGGGACACTATGCTGTAAAAATGGAGCCGTCCTTCAGATGAGCCGTAAAACCGAGGTCCTGACTCTCTGAGGTCATAAAAGATCCCTGGGCATCTTCTGAAAGAGTAGGAGTGGTACCCCGATGTCCTGGCTAATACTGCCCACTGTGGTCCTTTCAAATCTGGCCTCCTAATCATCCCCTAACAGGTGAATTCTCTCCTGCTCCTTCACCACCTTAGCAGCTGTGTGGGGAGTGTCCTGGCACAGAACAGCTGCAGTCTCATCATCCAGGTGGGGGCTACATAGTGGTGGTGGTTGAAGTGGCTCCCATTGGTTCTGTAAAAGTGCTTCAGTTGCCTTAAAAAGCTCTATATAAATGTAACATTCATTCTTTCATTATTTTGAAGACGCAGGATCCACCTTTAGGTGACCCCACGAATTACACTAATAAATAAATACAGACGGACAAAAACCGCTGCACGCATACAGGGCACGACTCCACGGGCCAGGTAATTTAAGGCGGCACTTGACACAGCTCAGTGCATTTGACATGTGGAGGCCGTGTTAAAGGACACTATTTCAGTTTTCTTAATAGCAAGGCAGGTTGTTGCATCAATCCTGGCTGCATTGCTGGGATTGACACATGGCCTGAAAGTCCTCCGGAGAGCCAGGGGGCACTATGGGCTGGCCATGCACTAAGAGCTGCAGCCCAAAGGCTCTCCTACCTGGGCGGCTGGGTCCTCTAGAGTGCCACCACCCACGATCGCACTACTGCAGTAACATATTAGTGCTTCTTTTCCGACAGCTTTTAAGTTTTTGGGTTGCTTAACTGCAGCACTCAAATTTAAGGTCTTGAGGAAAAGGCATTGATAACAGGCAATGATATTTAATGGCAGCAGTTTCCATGGAGGCTGAGGACGTCCTCCTGTCCGCTAATAAAGTCTTCATTTCATAATTGCTTGTATTTTGTATCAGGTGGTGCTTCATCTTGCTACTGATGCACGGTAGGTAATATTAACTCGTGAAAAATTCTGGTTAATGCCCCCCTACTTCACAGGGATGGAACTGAGATATTTAGTTTTATTCATTCATATCTATTTTGCTAACCAAGACGAAACACATTTTGCTACGCTAGCTAAAAACACAAACACCAGCACTGGGCCAGAGGGCTCTGCTTTCACCAGAACTTGTGGTAATAAATCAAGGGGGGAAAAATATTAAACGCACGAAAGCTCAAATGGCTCAATTTTTGTATAATATTCCGTATTTTACTCAGTTTCAGACAACTCCGGGAATGAATCAGGCATCCTGGAGGGGGAAGGCTAAAGCAGCTGAATGCAGCAAATTTATCCTTACGACCTGCGAGCAAACCTGTTGTGAGGGAAACACACGTGTGTTGAAGAACTACCAGCACACTCCCATCCAAATATAATAAGGACACTTTCCCCAAAAGGCTCCTAGGGTGAACAATGGCTATCAGCTAAATGAGTTAGGGATTAGGGGCTTTGTTACATCTCTAAAACAAAAACATGTCTTTGTGCAATTTATGCACTAGTTTACAGTCACACGTTACACTCGAGTCTCCAGCTTCTAGGTCATGTTATTTTAAAACAATAAAAATGAGCATAAGACCAGTAAAACCAAAGTGACTAGAGAATAATGGGCCTGTGATAGAAATATGCAAATCAACGGGACCATTTAATATTTCTGTGACAATGCGGAATGGAATCCAAGATCATGAGACGGGCACAATCCAGTGATTATGTTGGCACTGGAATACTAATATGTGGAATGATGATTCAGACCAGGGAAGGACTGGATAATGAATTTGCTTGGCCCTGGAAGACTATAGTGGCCCAATGCGGGAGGCTTTACAGAATGAAATTACAAAAACTAATTTTGTAAGAAACTGCAGCCTGTGATCTGGGGCGTCACACGGCACTGGCGGGTGGAAGGTCACCCCAGCATGAAACTGCAGAAGCTTGCTGATGGCGGAGGGGGATTCTGAAGCTGTATTTTTCACGGAAAACCCCGGAAAGAGCTGCTCCCTGCACCTGCAGACGCTCACAGGGAAGGGAGGTGGCCCCGAACCAAGCAGGACCACGTTGGATTGACACGGCTCTGACCCCCGGCTCTGGAATGCGGGGGGGGGGGGTTGGAGATGTCGTAGTACCGTTACATCGCTGGCCTGCAGGCAGGCTCCGCGACTGGGTGCGTCGACTGGTTTCGTCGTGACGGATAAATACACAGACGGCCCAGAAGGAGTCCAAAGAATGTGTCTGTCTGTGCTGTTTTTCACATTCAAATAAAGCCCCGTTTATTCCGAGCCCCTGCCTCGCCAACACAAAAAAAGAGCCCAAACTCACGTTCTGGCCATGACACATACCAAAAAAAAAACTCAGATTTTATTGTGCGGAGAAGCAAGTCCGCCCACTGCTGGATTCCTGCTTGTCTGGCCGGCGTAAACGAACGTGCCTCTGATTGAGCAGCAGCCTCCCCAGGCTGGGGGTGAACTGCCCCCGGGCAAATCCATTTCTTCGAAGCCCGTCCATCCTTCTGGAAAGTTCATCAGCCGACACGCTGGCTGCCCCTGCCAACTTCCCTCCGCAGAATGACGCTGTCACATTTTCAAATCCGCGGACGGCATACTTCCTCTCCTTACTCATTCTCGACAGGCAGCTGATACATACGGGTTATGAATATCTTCCAGATCACTCCGTTTCTCTTCTCTCCAGTCAAACGTGAAATATGAAGGAACAATGTGGGAATTACACAGTTTAGCGCAATATGACCTTTATTAATCTACCCGAATTTATGTTTTTTGTCGTGCACAGACTCTGAGGTTTCCGAGTGGGTGCTGATGTGGGAGGGGCTGGGGAGGGAGGGGTTTAGCTGAATCTCTCTTTTGCACCAAGAACAAAGATGGGTTCAGACCCACTCTGAGACTCTTGGCTGAGATAATAGTCATAATAAATCAAGTGCACCACCTGCTTATGTGTGACCCCAACCACATGGGGGTCATCTGACCCTTACCCCACCCATGGTGAAACCTCGGCGATGTCTTCCATGGGACCTCCGTCCCACGCAGGCAGTTACAATCTCATGAGCCGCTTGTTCACTCAGTCGTGCTCGAGTTCTGCTCTGACTGAAAAAACACCACCATCTTTGTTCCGTTCTATAAACAGAGGCTTGGAGCACCGAGACTCTCTAAATATTCAGCGTTTAAGAGAGAATCTCTGCCTTCAGTGTACAATTATCTTCTGAAATACACAGGAGAAGCTCCCTCTTCGTCCGTCAGTGCCGATGCATCAGCGACACATATGCACATATCACCGAAATCAACGCTTTGGCTCCGGTGGTGACAGCAAGAGGCATCGCTCAAAATGGCCCAGCGCGTACGTAGTGATATAGGGTCCGGTGGGGGGGGGGACTCAGCACGGCGCACAGCTGACAGGAATGTGAATTACGCTGCACAGCCTCCCGCAGAACCACAAGAAATCGATCCACCAGCATCCTTTCACTTCCACAAGTTAGCGGCATAAATCTGCCTTCTTTTGACTGCGGCTAAATTCCAGGCCCGCCCGGATTCGCAGATTAAATCTGCTGCTGCTATTTTGGTCATTTCTCTCCTGCCCACGTCACCAGGCGGCTCCTTCCGATGGGCCCGTGCCTGTCCTCCGCAGCTGCTCCCCAAATTATCATCGTGGCAATACTGGAAGATGCCGTAATAATTTTTCAACAATTTTAAAACGGAAGTCCTGCAGTCTCACATGACATCCATCCTTCAGCGAGATTCCACGCCTCGTTCTCGGAAAAGCTATCCGCATTTTGGGAAATGATTGACTCGACTCCGAGCAGCACATGATGCAATCAAGGGGTAATGAAACGGCGGGGTACAATTAACTCCAGCCGCTCATGTTAGCATTGGCACGAGTGGCCTCGCTTCCAGAAAATTAAATGTAACGTATGGATGCTGGACCCACTGACCTCGCTCCTTATTGCCAACAAGGCTTACCCTCACAACCTCGGCTTGACGGAGGTAATGCAATCAGACAGATGGGCTGGTGCTCGCCTTCCTGGGGTCACTGGCGTCACAGGCATGCAGCAAGCCCGACTTCCATAGCACCTCCTTTCGAAGAGCAGGGCAGCTACATCTCATGTTGTGGGCCCACAATCTTACCGGTATCATTTACATTTTTTATTATTATTTATTTAGCAGAATCTTTTACTCAAATAGACATATAGCTTTTAAAATGCAGTCCCTGAGGCTACTGGGACTTTAAGGTGAAACCCTAGGATTTGACCCAGCAACCTTCCCATCAGTGAGACCTCACAGAACGTCCCTGGCATCACCCATCTTCCAGCACTGTGCGGGGCTTCGGTGAGCTTATCCCACGAAGCAGAGGACGTATAGGAATACGTCAGTATTATACAGCAGCTTTTATATTGCTAGTGGAACTTGTCACTGGTAATGGCTCCATTGATATGAAAAGATGCAGGCTTTCAATGGCTTAGTGAAGAATGAGGTTGGGTAGACACCCTCACTGTCAATCAATGCGAAACTCAACAAGAGCACTCAGGAGATGCCCTCTTCGAGCTCGCCGGCCTTCAGCGTAAAGTAGAATGCGCTCTCCTTTGTCCAAACACAATACACCTTACCTGTTTCCACAATAATGCCACTGC
>JAODUD010000134.1:7830117-7849542 GCA_026784285.1 Stomatorhinus walkeri
TGGCAGAGACTCAGACTCCACACACAGAGCCATGGCAGAGACTCAGACTCCACACACAGAGCCATGGCAGAGACTCAGACTCCACACACAGAGCCATGGCAGAGACTCAAACCCTGGGCCCAGTAGTGAGGCAGCAGTGCGAACCACCGCACCCCTGCCCCGCATCTCTCTCTCTGAGAAAAGCATCAGTGTGGTGTTTCTAACATGTACATAGTGTTTTTGACATTATTAATTATTAATCATTATTTTGTTCATCATGAGTATGAAATTTCTCTAGAATATTGCCTTAATAGCCATGTAATATAACTGATTATTTTTTTCCCTTGGTGTTAGTACACTATGGAGGACCTGCTGGATAGAATTCAAGCCAGTGAGAAGGAAATTATCAGCCAGCTTCAGAATATACATGCCTGCGAAATTGAGGGTAAGTTGGGTGTGCGGCTGGGCATGTCACGTCAAAGCTAAGGTACACACTGCTGCGTGATGAGTGTGTTTCAACGAGGATGGGGGGGGGGGGGCAGTGGTCTGCAAAAATGACAAAGCAGGAACGTGTATATCAGCAGTGGCAGAAATTTACCCATCCACATTCCACTGGTTGCCCAAGCAGGTTACTGGAGGATTCTGGACTTTGACTACGAGATGAAACTGCTTGGTCTTGTGACCCAGCTGGTGGACTCCGAGTCGTGGTCTTTCAGCAGAGTTCCTCTGAGCGTAAGCTTGCAGGAACTTGGGCCGCTTGAACCCAAGTGAGTATGTCGACATGGTGGAAAGGTTTCTTAGGAATAAATATAGCTCTTCTAGGGGTAAGAGTGCACGGCAATAACTCACTCTTAGTTGCTGCAATATGGAGATGATTGATATTTTGTGTGTGTTTTTTACAGAGAGATGATAGAACACTGCTTGAATTGCTATGGGAGACGCTACACTGATGAAGGTATAGACAGACTGAAGACTAAAATGCCAATTTAAAGTTAATGTTTGGGTTGAAGTATGATCTACAGGATGTAAGTGTCCTGATTTTCCTTAATCTCACTGCCTGATTGGTTCATTTCATATGGGGATATTTTGTTCCTTCTGCTTTTTTTTGTTGTTCTTCTGTTTTAACGTTTCGATGTTCAGCCGTCTTACGTAATTGTAGTTTCACATCCTTACATGGTTGAGGTGAATTTGACTGGATGTGGTCGTTTTTTTTGTGATGGTACCTTTTTAACAATCATATTCAATTTTTAAAACTTTTTAAAATAAGCCAGATGGTTTTTTTGGACTCAGACTGAACCTGTGAATACTAAGTGTTTTGATTTTGTATTATTGCACAATCACAAGAATATGGGGTTCCATTACTCCGTGTTGAAAAATCTGATGATAAGAATGGGCAGGGCATATTGCAAAACATTATTTTAACTGGACTGATACTGATTTAAGTGGAATTATCTTGATTGAGTTGGGTTATAAATTTAGAAGCCAGTTTAATTTTCATTAATATGCCATCAACCCAAGTTATTCTGAAGTTGTGCGATTGCGGCTGTTGGAGTCCCATTTAAATGACACTGCTAACAAAATTAGCTTTAGCAATGTAACACGTTTAACCGTCTGATTTAACCTGAAGTTTCATTGAGTGTTGGACAACTTGTGCATTTCGGACCCGACAGACGGAGAGGTGTATTTTGCGCTGGATGAAGACAAGGTGTGCCGGGCCATGGCGCAGATGCTCCTGCAGAATGCCGTGAAGTTCAACCTGGCCGAGTTCCTGGAGGTGTGGCAGCAGAGCGTACCCGAGGGCATGACCACCAGGCTGGACCAGCTCAGGGTAAGAAGTCTGCCTTATCGGGATATGGTTAGCCTTTGATTGGCTACGTGAGTCATCACCGCTGCTCGCTTGGCTAAACACGAGCTTGAGTCAAAGATAACTTCAGGGGATGTCGGGGAGAAGCGCCTACCATATGATTCTGCCCATCAGAGTGTAGCTCTCGTGGACCGCAGCTCCAGACCTGAGACCATCTCCCTCCTGAGAGTGGAGGACTTGCCAGAAGACACCTTAGAGCGCTTCAGCTGTCTCTTCAGCATGAGAGAGAAGTGGACTGAGGAAGACATTGTTCCCTACATACAGTTAGTGACATCCTGCATGCATGTGGCACTGGCTTCTGACACGCCGACTATTCTCTCCGTACCTCTAACCATAATAATGCATCCTCATTCCTCTGTTTACCTGCGTTCTCTCTTGTCTGTATCTCTCCGAAAGGGATCTCTGTGGTGAAAAGCAAACGACTGGAGCTCTTCTGACCAAGTATGCACGCTCGTCCATGCAGAATGGGAGGAAGGTGTACAATTCCAGACGGCCCGTGGCTACTTGAACCTCTCGTTCCTTTTGTTCTCTTTGTAAATAAAATGTTTACTGCTTTGAAAATGTTTGTCATTAAGTGGTGCTTTTAAATGTTAGCAGAATCTATTTTTCAAGAAAGGATCGGTCTGACTTTCTTTGTAACTTGACCTGAGATGGCAAAATAGCCAGCTGGTTGAGATAAATTCATAAAGATTTGTCGCTTTATTCAACGGTGAAATTAAACTGAATCAGAAAATCAAGAATGCTTTTGACCATTCTGGTCAAGATAAAAACATTTGTCTTTCATGAGGAATATACAAACCATATGTGTTCATCATGACATCTCTTGAACAAATATACTTTAGTCACATTTTATAATCCTTAATCAGCTGTCATCATATAAGCAGCAGAAGACCAGCCTTTAAAAAGTGAATCAAATCAATTTCCTGAACTTCCTCTATACTAAGTTCTAAATATGTTAAAATAGATCCATCTTCAGATCCAGTCACGTGTTTAAGTTGCCGACCGCGAGTCTGCTGTTTCTCACTCGAACATGGCTTTGGACAAAATTGTCTACCAAATAAATTAATGTAGATGTAGGCATTTCGATCTGCGGTTCGTCAGTGCTTCTGCCGGTCTTCTGATTTCAGCCGGCTGTTCTGGTTATGTCCTCCAGGACAGCAGATGGCGATATTATACACCTGTTAGTCTTCGTCACTAACAGGCACCATCCAGCCGACGAACTAGTTAAACTCCTCCCCCGTTTGCGCGCCAGTTCAAAGGTTACGGACAAAATGGCAGAGCATGAATTGGGAGGATTCATTTTATTTTGAGACGTCCGAGGGTTAGGATGAACATAATTGTAGTGGGAACACTGAAAACGAATTCTTGAGCTACGTATACAACGTAAAATCGAAGGTCGACGAGACCTGTCGATATAGCTTTAAAAGCCTTTTAATTATGAAAAAACTTAGAGGCTATAGATTTACAGGACGTAGTACGGAAAGTGTCAACTAGCGTTAGCCGCCCGCCGTTGACGCTTCGCAAACGTTAATGTTCTACTAACAGTGCAGTGTTCTTTTTTGCAAAAAAAGCATTTTCGCTTCTTTCATTGGGAGTTGTGATGAAATATTACAAAAATGCCGCCGTGCACCAACGTTTCTTGACTACTATCCTTAACTAGCCAAGTTCACTTGGAGCTGGAGCTTATCCCAAGTTCCTCAATCCCGAAATAACAGATCATCTTTGAAAGTAAAAAGTGGTAAATTCCCTGCAGCTCCCAACGTAGGGACTATCCCGAGCAGTTATCGTACAGTCAGCAGGACACCAAATCCCCTTTGGGACACGGGTATGCATCTTTAAAACCCGAAGATGAATAGGAAGAAAGACAAAGGATTCGAGAGTCCGCGACCATACAAATTATAAGTATTATTTTTCTTTCTTTCGCTCTCTCATTCTGCCAGTGTGAGTCCACAGCCTCGCACTTTGCGTTTCTTATGCAGACTGAACGCCGGCGTTGCGATCGCGTCCTTCTGCGCATGTGTCATAGCATCACGTACCTGTAGCTAAACCTATTAATAAAGTCTAATAAATCTTTGTTTGCTTTTGTACGACCCACCAGGTGGTCTGCATAAATAACATCAACTTTCAGAGGAAGTCCGTGATTGTAAGTGAATCCTTAATGCATTACTTAATACGAGTACAGTCACATTAAAATCTCATCTCGGCCAAGATGCTGGGAAAATCATTATATTTTTGTAATTAGCACGTGTCGTTATATTAAAATCGATCAGGTCCTACCATTGACCTGTCAGTGAGCATTGGCGCCTTAACGTGGTCGGTCTGATGTCCCTGGCAGGGCTATGTCGAGCTGACCATCTTCCCCACGGTTGTGAACTTAAACCGCATCAAACTGAGCAGTAAGCAGTGCAGAATATATCGGGTTCGTGTCAACGACTTGGAGGCGCCGTTCATTTACAACGACCCCACCCTGGAAGTCTGTCACCATGAGTCCAAACAGTAAGTGTCCCCTCTGTTTGTTTCTAAAACTGTTGGAAAATTGCAGATTGTTTTTTTTCTGACTTACTCAGTAGTGCATACTTGTTGGGGCAGGAGTGCACCCATATTTGTAAAAAAAATAATAGGTGAGCTTCTTCAAAGACTTTTAGGTATTCACTCTGTGAATGTGCACAAGGCGAGTTAAAAATTCATACTCGTAGTGTCCACCAGGCTCGAAGGTATAAAAGTTCTTTCATTTGCCCTGTTAAGGTTTGTACAACAATGCTTGTTGATTTTGGTTCAAGTGGTGACATGAGGAAAAAGGCTGGGGCTCTGTTTATATGTTTAGTGTCACATGTACCTAAGCCAGCGGACCTCTGCCCCCCAGGAGGAACCTGAATTACTTCTCCAGCGCTTATACGGCGGCAGTGAGTGCCGTGGATCCCGATGCTGGCAACGGGGAGCTGTGCATTAAGGTCCCCTCGGAGCTCTGGAAGCAGGGGGACGGTAAGAGAGGAGTGACCCACGTTTGACATGGGCGTGGCCACATCTCTGGGCCAATTTGTGGCTCTCTGGGTTATGACTGTGTCTCCAGTCATCAGGGTGCCAGTTCAAATCCTGTGGTCAGCAGAGTAAGTTTACTGTTGAGCCCTTAACCCAGTTACTCCAGGAACTGTCTGACCCTACCTTCTCAATTGTATGGTGCTTTGGATAAAAGCTTCCATTAAATATATTCAGCATTGCTCAGGGGAGAGCTGTGTCATAGTGTTATTCACCCCACAGAGCTGAAGGTCCTGAAGGTGTACATAGAGTTCTCCCTGGACCAGCCCAAAGGAGGCCTGCACTTTGTGGTGCCCGACGTGGAGGGGAGCATGGCTGAAAGAGGGGCCCATGTCTTCTCGTTTGGATACCAGAACTCCACACGGTAACGCCTGAGAACCAGTGCCAATGAGGTTTAAATGGCGTTTTTAATTTAAAAAGTGTTCCCCGTTTGGATGCTACCAATGCCAGGAATATGAGTTTACATGGTGCTTGAGGACATTCAGTAACAGTGTTGTCTTCCTACTGTCCTGCTGGTGCTGAGGATGGCGGTTTGCATGGTGCGTGAGGACGTTCAGTGATAGTAACATCTTCTCACTCGTTGACAGGTTTTGGTTTCCTTGTGTGGACTCCTACTCGGAGTTGTGTACGTGGAAGCTGGAGTTTACCGTTGACGCATCCATGGTGGCTGTGTCCTGCGGGGACCTGGTAGAGACCGTCTACACCCACGACATGCGGAAGAAGACCTTCCACTACATGCTGCCCATCCCAACTGCTGCCCCCAACATCTCTCTGGCTGTGGGGCCGTTTGAGATCCTTGTAGACCCTTATATGCACGAGGTAAGGAAGGCCGGCGTTGCGATTTGAGATGTGAGGTTTGCTTTTTGAGCACTACAACACACTTAACTTGAGTTATGGATAGATAAATGGTTATGTAAAATGGATGGATGGAAGGTTGGATAGTCAGCTAATAAATTATACTAAAACATTCACTGTCATAGAAAACAAAACTGGCAAGTTTTGATATTTCAATGACTGCTTCATGTCAAGATTATCTCCTCTTAAAATCAGTCTAATATGTACTATGAACAGCGCATAAGAACTGCTCATCAAAAGATACGCGTCGTCCGCTGTATGGAAATATTTTGGACACCACAAAGATATTGAGTGAAAGCACTTGCCTTGTTGGCGCTACTTTGTCTCTGTTGGCATGACTTGTGACAACGCCACCAACATATGTGACAGACTCCATTGGCAGATAATTAGTTCTATGGCTATAGTTTATTTTGAGTACATTTTCCAATCCTATTTTTGCTTCATAAATATCACAGTAGTTATCAGAAAAAAATGTATTGGAATGTAAACTTGTTTCCAATATCATGCAGCATAATATTGTAAGTGTAATCTAACGTCATTAACTGTCCTAGACCCATTGCTATCCAGCTTCTGGCTCACGTCGTGTGAATGTTTTTGAGCTTCTAGTTCTGGCCAGTAGAGGGAGACATCTGCTATAATGTGTCATTCCTAGTCTTTGAAAGAGGATTACCATGCATTATCATTAACCGGTTTAACCCAATCCGGAGCAGTTAAGCCAATCATTGGGGCTCAGAGTTTCATTTTTCCTTTCACTGCTGCAGAGTTGTGGATGTTATGTTTTTAATCTCCCAGGACAAAGGTTAGAGGTATGAGTGACATCCTCTGCTGCAACATGGAGAGCTGTCAGCCATAGCAACCAGCATTTGGGGATTTGTTTTTAGCATATTTTGGCCGTATTATGCTACAGGAATACTGGTGTGTTCGATAAACAGTGTTGTGCTGCCAGGGAAACGTCAGACTGTTTGTGGTTGGTGGGTGTTTACCAGCAGCTCTGAGACCTGTAATTTCAGATCCAACGTGGTTCATTTTCATCCTGTTTTCATGGTTATTTCACGAACTGTAAACTTGTAAGCACATTTTTATTTATTCACAGATTTGATTACATTTTATTAGTACTCGCTTGAAACACACTAAGATATATTCCTGTCTTTTTCCCCAAAGTACTGCATTAAAAATAGATGTGAAGAGAAACATACTTTATTTTCTTGTATTTCAGTGAGACCTCCTATTTTCCAGGTTACACATTTCTGTCTGCCTCAGCTCTTACCCTTACTGAAGCACTCCATGTCCTATCTTCACGAGATCTTCGAGTTCTACGAAGAAATCCTCACCTGCCGCTACCCGTACTCCTGTTTCAAGACCGTGTTTGTCGACGAGGCCTATGTCCAGGTTTCCTCTTATGCATCCATGAGTATCTTCAGGTATCAGTCATATTTATTTATTTATTTATTTTACCCGAATGCATCATTCGAGATTTATTGTGTAAACTTGCCAAGATTTCTGTGGATGTGAAGTTCAGGTGGTGTCCATGTGTAGGTGTGGAGGTTATGAGCCTGGTACTGTCACCTCACGCCTTCTGTGTCAGGGGTTTGAGTCTGGCCTCCACTCCGTGGATGTGGAGTTTGCAGTTTCTCACCTTTGCCCACTTTGCGTTCCTTCTGAGGTCCAGAGACATGCATCTCAAATCCGATCAAATCAGAGTTTATTTGGCGTAGGCTCAGTTATACTCAGTACTGTGTGCATTGAAATGCTTGTTTGCTTAACTCCAAATTTGTGGTGGCAGGAGACAAAAGAGAAAAAACATAAAAAATGAACTTTAAACTTTCATTGTACATTACCATAAATAGTGTGGAGTGTCAGGTGGTTGTTCACATGTCAGTGAAGAGGTATTTCCGTACAGAAATGTTCATATGGGGCTGGACATGTGAGTTGTAGTGGAACATGGATTACACAAAGGTCTTAGACGCTGTCCCTATTAAGAATCTGAAGTGCCTGGGGACAGAAGCTCCTCCCCAACCCTTCTGTGCCGGCCTTCAGGCGGCCAGAAAAGAGGCTATTGTTGGAGTGGCTGCGATCCCTAATGATGTTCCTGGCTCTGCACCCAGTTAAGCTAATCGATGTAGTAGTGTGATTAGGTGTGTGTGCAATGCGATTGGCTGACATCCCATCCAATGTACCCCAGTCCTGTGCCCTGTGATTGGTTGGCATCACATCTAGGGTACCCCAGCCTTGTGCCCTGTGATTGGTTGGCATCCTGTCTAGGGTACCCTAGCCCTCTGCCCTGTGATTGGCTGGCATCCCATCTAGAGTTCCCCAGCCCTGTGCTCTGTGTGTGCACTGAACCTGTTAAAACGCTGAGTGAGGCCATTTTTAATATTAGATTTTGAAAGAGCACCATACCTTTGATTCATTTATTTTGAAATTTTAGTCTTCCTGATACTGTTACACAGTGACTCCCTGCTGCCAGAGTGTTGATGGCAGCGTCCTGGTGTTTTAAACACGATTGAGGGCAGTTTTCAGGTTGCTCGCGTCGACTCACCTCGTCCCCCCACCCCCCTTCTCCCCGCCGGCACGCCGACCCCGTTCCGGGACCTTCAGCACCAACCTGCTGCACAGCGCGATGATCATCGACCAGACGCCCAACACCAGACGCTGCTTGGCCCAGGCTCTCGCCCACCAGTTCTTCGGCTGCTTCATATCCCGGATGTCGTGGTGAGCGGTCCGAGGCGTCGGACACGGGCCGGCTCCGACACAGGGGCCCCCGGCACCTTCGCTCACTGCCTGTTATCTTAGGCTCGAGTCTCCGCTAGCTCTGTGCCTCTTTGCCGTGCGCTCATGATGTACTACCTGCCTTGCGTTAACGTCACTATGCAGTAGCATCTGCTTTATAAATGAATGCGATGTAACATCTTGCTGCACGTCGACTTGGTGGAAAACGCTTTAATATCATATATGAGTTTCGGCAAACTTTGCCTAGGGCTCAGGGTTCAAAAGATGGACACCACGGCTGTGGCCTCCACGTGGGTAAATGCCCTGTACTCTGGATTACCCTGCAGTGATCAAGATGTGTCTGCAGAGGCTCTCTGTTATTTTGACCTTCTGCTAAGCCACTAATTGTAGTAATTTGGCAGCAGGAAAAAAAAAAACAGAAATCTTTCTGTTCATTGCTGGAAAATCTAGATGAAACTGGTTGTACAATAATATTGTGCATGAAGTGAAATGAAGCTGGCATGAAACTTGGAGGTTCATTATGTGTGTGTGTATGTAATTGCTTTGCATCGGTGGCTGCCGTCCCGCCTGACGTGATGTGAGGCCTCCCCTCTGGCCCGCTTTCTCTCTGACGCCGAAATTTCGCAAGGGGCGTCCAAACGTTTGAAGGCTCGCAAACAATAGACCCCCTGTGAGCAAAGTGGGCGCGCAAAGCTAAGTCAGATGTGGAAGCTCGGGTTACCCGCCTTGTTTATTTGCGTTTCGTAAGCCCCCCTCAGAAAACCCTTTGATATAGGGGCCCGGCGGCCTGCTTGCAATTAATCGTGCGGTTTAATTTCGCTCAGGCCTGTAATCAAAGCCAGCCCTTTTGAGACTGAGCTCACTTTTGGCCAGTGAAAGAGGGGTTTGGGGGGGGCCATGTTACTTTGTGTTTGCTGGGGCCCGAATGAATATGGGGAGGGAGTAGGTGGCTTTAAGGGTCAAATGCTCAGAGGGCCAGTGAGGAAAGAGCCACTGAAGATGAACAAATTGAATCAGCCTGTCGGGGTTATGGCACTGCTGTAACAGAGCGGCCGGTGAAAGGGAGAGCCAGACATGGCTTTTGGGTTTTTGCGGCGATTAAAAGCTCGTTAGAGTTCCTTCTTGTTCCTCTGCCATTCCAGAGAAGACCTCCCAGGCAGCCAGAGGATCAGATACCGGCTTCAGTCAGGGTGTTTTTCAAGGATTTTTGTACTTGGGCTGATTTAATAGTCTTTTCTGCAGCTGATGCTCTGTGTCTGTTTAATCCACCCCCCACACCTTGGTTCTGAATGTGGGACTTTAGGTGCTTTTAGCTGGGTAGGTTAGCTGGCTAATGATCATTGCTCGTGTGCCCAAAGATCCGGGTTCAAGAATGAGGCTGGCCAAGTAAAAACCATTCGGGGGGGGGCCCGCTTGAGACGCAGCGGGTTAGGATGCAGTGCTTGTGATTGGAAGGTCGCCGGTTCGAATCTTAAGGTCGGCAGAGTGATTTCACCATTAAGCTATTGAGCAAGGCCCCTAGCCCCCAATTGCACCTCAAATCATCACCAATGTGTATGCTGAACGCAGGAAATGAGCGTCTCTGCCTGCTTTGCCCCATTTCTTGCCCTCTGCCGCCCCCCCCATCATGTCTTACAGGTCTGACGAGTGGGTGCTGAAAGGGATCTCGGGCTACATTTACGGGCTGTACTTGAAGAAGACCTTTGGCGTGAACGAGTACCGCCATTGGATCAAAGAGGCAAGTTGGCCGGGGCATGGCTGCCGTGCGGGGGAGGTGCCCCGGTTTGGGGGGGTGGTCACGCTGACCCACCACGTCTTTGATCTGCAGGAGCTGGACAAGATCGTGGAGTACGAGCTGAAAACCGGGGGCGTCTTGCTGCACCCCACGTTCGGGAGCGGCAAAGAGAAGGACAAGTAAGACAAGCCCCCCCCCTCCCACCCCCGCCAGCTGGAGTCTGCGTGCGCGAGCTGTCAGCAGATATTTCCTTCTAAACCAAAGCAGGGGTCATCCTAGGTTTTGGGTCTGCTGACTGGAGCGTGGGGGCTCCTTTGGGGGTGCCTCATCCCAATATGCTCCCCTAAAACATCAGTGGATTCGCGTTTCGGCCAAGAAAATCATCTGTTTTGCTGTGACGTTCGGCCGCAAGCGGCCTGCCGAGTTTCCATGGATGACTAAGACTTTCCGGCACAGAGCTTTATTGGCCGACTCTTGTTCTTTTATTGTAATGGTTGATAACATCTTCGAAACAAAACACACCGTAGTCTTGTGTCCTGGGGGGAGCTGTGTGAAGTGGGAGGCCTAGCGCTCCTGACCCACGTAATTGTCGCTTTCAGCCCGTCCCCCC
This sequence comes from Stomatorhinus walkeri, assembly GCA_026784285.1. NCBI lineage: Eukaryota > Metazoa > Chordata > Actinopteri > Osteoglossiformes > Mormyridae > Stomatorhinus > Stomatorhinus walkeri. Next base: position 7,840,927 of record JAODUD010000134.1, read on the forward strand.
ACCTGCACTTTTCCATCAAACACCCGCACACACTGTCTTGGGAGTACTACAAGATGTTCCAGTGCAAGGCCCACCTGGTGATGCGACTGATCGAGAACCGGATCAGCATGGAGTTCATGCTGCAGGTGAGGTTCCCCCCCCCCCCTGCGTGGATACTGGGTTTGGCTTCGGCCACTCGTTTCCAGGGCCTGGTAGCCATTGAGAAGGTCCGTTTCCCTTTTTTTTTCAATGCCAAAACTCTTCCACCGGAAAACGGCTCATCGCTCCAGTAGCAAGAAAAACGATTATTACATATGCTTAGTCTGCATAGGTGTAATATTACTCTAATCCAGGCCTGTGGATCAGAAGTTCAGCAGAACTTCCACATGCCAATGGGAGAGTTGGGCTCTCTGGGCAGTTGTGGCTGGGGCAAATGGCCTGGCTCAGTTGACCTCTCTCCTATCATGCTGCCCTGAAGGTCTTTAACAAGCTGCTGAGTCTGGCCAGCACAGCCTCCTCCCAGAAGTACCAGTCTCATATGTGGAGTCAGATGCTGGTGTCCACCTCTGGCTTCCTCAAGTCCATCTCCAACGTGTCAGGCAAGGACATCGGGCCCCTGATCAAGCAGTGGGTGTATCCTTTTTCCTGGCCTGTCAGACTTAAGTGTGAATGGGGCAGATCTTTATTTGTGTGGCATGCAATGCAATCTTCCACTTGAAGTTGCATCCACAACTAGAGCTTGTGGGTGTTTTATAACTTTTTATTTGAATTCTGAACAATGTTTGATTGCCCCTTTCAGTCCCTGATGAGTAACATCTGGGAAGGACTTGGCAGAGTCGATCTTCTTCATTTTCATGACCTCTGTCTGAATATCTTACCATGTTAGCCCAAAGGTGAAGCACAGGGTCCCTCCTTGATTCCCGATCTCAGAGACCAGAGTGGGGTTGTGAAGTTCTTTGGTAGTTTCGCATTTAACAGGAAGAGGAATGTCTTGGAGCTGGAAATACGACAGGACTACACCTCATCCGGCACCCAGAAATACGTGGTGAGTTCCCTTCTGGGAATAAGTCTGCATTTCGCCCACGCTCAGGCTCCTAAGCACGACGCGATGTCGGTTTTCCCCAGGGCCCCATCAAGGTGACCGTGCAGGAGCTCGATGGCTCCTTCAACCACACGCTACAGATAGAGGAGAACAGCCTGAAGCATGACATCCCCTGTCACTCAAAGAGCAGACGGTCTGCCCCTTGCCGTCTTTCTGACAGTCACTTGGTGGTTCTTAATGACCTTGAAAGTTGTTCTTTGACGAGCTTGATGGTTTTCGGTTGTTTTCCTGACATCCAGGAACAAGAAGAAGAAGATTCCCCTGATGAATGGAGAAGAAGTGGACATGGACTTGTCTGCCATGGAGTAAGTCCGCCTTGGTCGACATTGCCTGTCAATATTGGCCTTTGGCTATTGCCCAGTAGTGTTGCCCAAATGCTTAGTACAATCATTGGACATGTATATGTTCAAGCTAATGGGTCAGGCCTTTTTTCCACAGAAGGCAGGGCACTAGAGACAGGAGTAGGCCCCAAAGGGCTCTGCGTCAGCTAGGGTCAGTGTTTCCAGGCGAGCGGTGAGGATATGGACAGCCGTGGTGGGCAGGATTTTGGAATTCCGGTATTGGTAGTAAAGTGTATAAGCACACAAACTTAGGGTTCTGAGTGCGCTTATGTATGTTTGTTCAACTTGAATGAATCTTAAATCAACCATAATGAAAATACAAACAAGGGTGCAGCCTGATGTGGGAATGATCCTGTAGTCTGTAGAGAAAGGCAGCGTACAATAACAGTAGGATCATGTTATTCACGGAGTCCCAGCGGGGAAGTGAGCTTGAAGAGCCATCATTTCTGTGAATCCCCCCCCCCCCCCCTTCCCAGCGCTGACTCCCCCCTGCTGTGGATCCGGATCGACCCGGACATGTCCATCCTGCGGAAGGTGGAGTTTGAGCAGGCGGACTTCATGTGGCAGTACCAGCTGCGCTACGAGCGGGACGTGGTGGCCCAGGAGGAAGCCATATCGGCACTGGAGAAGTTCCCCACACCTGCATCGCGCCTGGCTCTCACCGACATCCTGGAGCAGGAGCAGTGCTTCTACAAAGTGCGCATGCAGGCCTGCTTCTGCCTGGCCAAGGTCAGGGGGCTCCGCTGCATCCCGCCATACCGTCTCATTATCCCTCACTCCTCCGGCCTGGCCTATAATTTGGTGCAGAGTAAATCCCTGCTGCCGAAAGGCTGCATCCCTGACGTAGATGTGCCGCATGCTTCTGTAGATGTCGGCAGTTTATTATCCTGCGTAGTTCTGGAATCGCGACATATGTCTCCACTACACAGCAAATTCCTGCCTGGTCGTACAATTAATTCCACTTTTGGTGTTTGCATCATTTTTTTTTCATCTGCAAGTGAGGGGGCTGCATAATGAAGCCGTGGTCTTTGCTGCTGTGTCATTGCAGGGATAGAGTTGGGTTGGTCTAGTTACTTTCCAACAGTAGCATCACCGAGCACATGGAGTCCTTCCAGGCACTAATCAGAACTGTCTTGACTGGCCTTTTTCTGTCTTTCTTTCTTTTTCTTTCTTTATTTTTATCAGAGTTTCCATTTCTGATTTTTTTTTGTTTTTTACAAAACGAGACAAGGGTCTCGCTTATGACACAAGCCTTTAAGGGGATCCTCAGATTTGTCCTATCGGGGCTGTTCAATGATGACGACACCTTTGTTATTCCACAGAGTCACAGTACCTGTTTCACATTCTTGACAGGTGGTATCCTTTTGACTCATGGTTGGCCCTGGTGCTTGATGTCTGCATGTAAACACCCAGGGTTGCGTTTTGTTACCCAGCTTGCCCTGACGCGGCTGTTGTCCCATATTCTGCCCCCTCCTTCACCAGTCATTGTTAGACACCGAAGAATCTTTTAGAAACTAGATGAAATCTCGAAACCGCGTGATGGATGGGTCTTGTGCAGCATCCCCATGAAGACGCTGTCTCATCTCCACGGCAGATCGCCAACTCGATGATGAGCACATGGACGGGGCCACCCGCCATGAAGTCCCTCTTCACCAGAATGTTCTGCTGCAAGAGCTGCCCCAACATTGTCAAGACCAACAACTTCATTAACTTTCAGAGCTACTTCTTGCAGAAGGTAATGTCCCCATATCCACGTGTCTTCATGCCGCTCCTGTGTTGGGAACACGGATGAATATTCTGCCCCAAGCTCAATGGAAATGCTTTCCGCAGAGGTCTTGCAGTTCACTGTTGATTTACAGTAATAAAATCTCATCAGTAGTACAAAAGTAGACTAGGGCTGCCCCCAATGACCGTTTTTCAATAGATTAATCAGTCGACTATTATCAATTTGTTGAGTAATCTAAACGATTGATTTTGCTTCAGAAAATCAACTTGACCATTTAAGTAAGTTTTATTCTGGCAGCAAGCTGTATGCCATTGCAAAACTTTGGATAACGTACAGTGGCTTTTTAGTACTATATACACATTAGTTTCGCTCACAATTTGCTAAGCAAATTAGTGCTATGCCTAAATGACATGCACAGAAGTTAGTAACCTGTACAAATTTGGCGTATCCTCATAGTTAATAAATTTGGTTAGCGGCGCACGCCCCATGCCACACGAGCGATAAACACTGAAGTTGCGATGAAGGAAGGGTCAGATTATACTTTTACAGATTAGAGTCCTTAGACTTTTTTTTTTTGTTAATTTGGTTTTCATTTTTATTTCACTTCACAAATTGTTTTATTTAATGTCTGTTTTTATTTCAGTTTTAGTTTACGGTAACAACACGTCTAACGCGCACGAACACCCACACTGTCAGTCAGCGTAGAATAAGACCAGATTTTAGCCTAAACACTTTCACAAACACTTATCCAATGGAGATTCTAATGTAGCAGGCAGACAACTTTATGGCTTTAATATTGAGTGTGTTTAGCAGCTTCAAAAGCTATTAAAAAGCTCTCCATGCTAATGGTAATTTGAACAGACATGAACAGACAACATGGTAGTTTGCCGGTGTGGAATGGCGCCTGTGTGTTTTCACTTAAGGTGCCCGTGCTTGTGCATAGCGCTAATGCCGCCGTGCTATGCCGTCTCACTTTGCACGGTAAAATCACCTTTTTGTTTTATGATAATTTGAACAACTCCCATAATTACGTAGTGATATTAAAGCAAAACATTTGTTATAATGAACTGAAGTGTTTTAGAAAACATAAAGGTAATTATATAAAAATTTTTAAATGATGCATCGATTTAAAACATTGTTGCCGACGGATTTTCCGCGTCAATGTCATCGATTGCGCCAACTAATCACGGAAGCCCTAAAGTAGACCCAGATTCCTGTATTTAATAAGCGGTATGGCATTACATATTTATTTCCTAATATATGGATTATGATCATTAAAGGGAGAAAGGGCGGGCACATGAGGGCAGCATGTGGCCAAGTGGGTTAAGCCTCTGTGCCTGTGATCAGAAGGTTCCTGGTTCATGTGTTGCTACTGCACGTCTGTGGGTCTGTGAGGCCCTTAACCCTCAGCTCCCCGGGCGCCGTTACGGGTGGCTGCCCTTCGCGGCCAGCTTGTTGTCATGGAGCGCGAGATGGGGGAGGCGTAAAGAGAATTTCCCCACAGAGATCAATAAAAAGTATCAATTATCATTACGCTTGGTCAAGTAGTAGCAAAAGATTCCTGAACTGGTGTAATTTTTCAGAAAATCTTTGGTCCCTCTTCCTTTTTTCCATTTGCCCTGATTTATGCGCCATTTCTGCTCCACCTGATTGCAGACCATGCCAGTTGCAATGGCTTTGCTCAGAGATGTTCAGAATCTTTGCCCAAAAGAGGTACTGAACTTCATCCTGGACCTCATCAAGTACAACGACAACCGGAAGAACAAGGTGAGGAACCTCTCATGAGCCAGTCTCTCCCTTAAATGTCCCTGTCAATGGAATTTGATGCTGACTTCTATAAGAGCAGCAGGGGAAACTAACCGGGCATTCATTGTCTCAATCTTCCAGTTCTCGGATAACTACTACCGTGCTGAGCTGATCGACGCCCTCACCAACTCACTGACCCCGGCGATCAGCATCAGCAACGAGGTACGCACAGTGGACAACTTGAACGCTGACGTGCGCCTCATCCTAGAGGAGATCACGCGCTTCCTCAACATGGAGAAGCTTCTGCCCAGCTACAGGAACACCATCACAGTCAGGTAACTGGAGCAGGGCACAGTCAGGACTTATGGGAAGGAGCCCCAGCTGAAAGCTGATTGGCCCCTGGAGTGTCGCCTCACCAGTTCAAAACATATCATTGGTTAATAGTTTTTTTATCATCACCCCTGGCAACATTGACCTGAGGTCTGCTTTTGTTCGGTTCGGGTAACTTTGGGGACAAGAAACTTAAAGCTATTGAACAAGTCTTTATTTTACACCATTAGAAGGAGAGATTAGTTTTCATAGCTGAATGTTATGGTGATGTCAGCCTTTGTTTATCTGTACCAGCAATGGTCCAGTGAACATCTCATAAGGGTGAGTTGAGATGGATTTCAGTCCTCGACGGCGGTATTAGATGTCTTGTTTGGGCACACAGTCATCTGTATAATTCAAAACGGCATCTCCTTTCCCAAGTGCCAAAAGCAAGACACGAGTGAGAATAAATCTGAAAATTTGTGATGTATTTGTGCCGGTGGTGACATCACACATGCAGAGAAATGCCCGCTAAACATTATGAATCACCCACCCATGCTTAGAGCAAATGAATGTAGGGTTTAATCACAGGGATGGCGATGTGTGTGTTTCAGCTGCCTGAGAGCCATCAGGATGCTGCAGAAGAATGGCCACATCCCTAGCGACCCCTCGCTCTTCAAGTCCTATGCCGAGTACGGACACTTTGTGGATGTGCGCATCGCCGCCCTGGAGGCTGTAGTGGATTACACCAGAGGTACTGACCCCTCACCTCTGATAAGTCTGGATTGAAATTCTCTTGCACAAATGTGGAACATGAAAGTGCCATTAATAATTTCTCAGAAGTTTTTTTTATACTCAATGCAACCTTTCAAATATTTTAAATGTTGTGTGCAAGACTATTATGTGATAGACTTGTGGGATTTACACGCATCTGATTGGCTACCTTTTGTGCGTTTGCTCTGTAAGGTGAAATGAAATTAAAGTCTGAAAGGTTTTAATTACAGACCTCATGAGTTTACTGACTTTGTTTTTGGGGGAGATGAAAACGTCCATTATATTTTATGTGGAAAAAAACCTGAAAAAGTGGCACTCGGGATTTACGAGAGAGGATGACCTGATCGTCTTTCAGGCTGTTTGTTTTGAATTTCAGCGGTGTCTTGCCAATCAGAGGAGAGAGATAAGGTGTATGTCCCTGGGGATGCTGTCAAAGACTCCTTATAAATATTTTCCTCTGAAATTTGCCATTTTTTTGTCCAGCCTTACAAGACACTAGTAACAGATGTGGAGCCAAGCTGAGTGAGTTGTTGCTTGACCTTTTCCTTTAAGGCCGACCTCGAAAGCTTGTGATGAACAGACCGAATCTGCATTTGGTTTCCTTAAGTGTCCCAGACACACGGCTCCTTTGAGCCTCTTTTCGGACCGTGGCCTTGCCTTGTAACGGGGCTTTTCCCGACTCCAGTTTACACTTACAGCCCCCGGTCCCATCCTCCTCTGCCCCCCAAGGTAAATGGCACCTTTTATTCCGAGACGGGCCCCCTGTGCTGTTCGGTGGGGATGTGGGGACCCCCCACTGCGCTCGCACCCCCGACCTCGCCGCTAGCCGCGTCGTTAGGATAGACCTCGTTAATCAGCCGCGCGGCCTGCTGAAAGGCCCTCTGTAAGGGCTCCTTCACCTCATGTGTCTTGGCAGTGGACAGAAGCTCCGGGGATCTGCAGTGGCTGTTGGATATGGTGCACTGTGACCCCGTGCACTACGTCAGGTGAGCGCTCTGGCCTGCCTGCCTGCCTGCCTTTCTGCCCGTATAGTATGGAGGCCCTCCCTCTGGTCTCCTCTCCAAGCTTAAGTATCTGAAATGCTGGTGTAGTGCATTTGATGCTAGGTCATAAACTACCGTTCGATGTCCACTGGTCTGATATGTAGCATTTTATATATATATGGCATCTGCGATGGCAGATGCAGGGTTAGCAAAGCTTGTCACTGTTTCACTTTTAGGCACAAAGTCTTGAGCTTGCTGGCTAAAAACCCGCCCTTCACCAAGGCGGCCGAATCGTCCCTCTGCAACGAGGCGCTGGTGGACCAGCTGTGGAAGCTAATGAACTCAGGTGAGCTGCAGCCATCGCCAGGTGCGGCCTGGTCCAATCTGGTCCGGTCCGGCCCAGCCCGCCGGATCTCAGCTACCTGTTGTGTGTGACCCTTCCCCTCTACCAGCAGGCCCCACATCCCCCCGAGATGTGGAAAAACTCATAAACCTTTCCCTTCAAGCTGATGGGTGGGGGAGGGGGAAGAGAAGAGCGGTTTATGACCCGTTTCAGATTACTGCCCGCACTCGAGAAAATGAGCTGTTTTACGGCGTTTGGCCACTTTTGGGTTTATGCTACGGCCACGTTTTGACGGCAGGGAAGGAGCCTTTTCAGGCAGAGGTGTAAATTTCAACGTTAGTTTTCACTCCTTTGCTGACCCCCCTCCCACTCTCCCTCTGCGAGACTGTGCCAGCTTTCGGCCTCTCCGCTTAATGGCCTATTGATCACACCTGGGGTGTTATCCCCCCCCCGCCCCCCATCTTTTGCAAATTAACGGGAATGGCGTCTTACTTGGCCTCCTAGCTGTGAAATTGCACTCGCTAAACCTAAGCAGACCTGTGGCATTGAGGGTCCATTATATCAGCTTTCTGGTTTATTATTTCCAAAACCTGGGGAGGAATATGCTCTGGTCCTGTTGTCTTGGTAACTCCAGGTAACTCTTTTTATACACTCCTTAGCCACTTCATTAGCTTCTCCTAGCAAGCACGGTGTAGGACCCACTGTTGCTTCCAGAACCTCCAGGTACAGTCCAGGACCTACCAGTTTAGTGGGAGCTCATGAAAGGAAATGTGGCAGATTCCTGCCATCTGTAGTGCCCGGGTCAACGACCCTTTAGCCTCCCTTACTTGGGTTCCAGTGAATCATTGTGGATATATATTGGTCACATTACACCTTGATTACGTTTTTCAGTGTCACCTGTCTGTCAGGACCCAGATTAGACCTCATCATGTTAGAGGAAGATGTCATCGTCCCTGAGAATGGTTTGCTGTGGCATCTTTGATTTAAAAAAAAAAATCTCCCACAATCTCCTAGACCGGAGATTGCAAAGGCCCAGTCCAATCAAGACACATCCTGGGAAATTTATTCTAGGATGCACTGGCCAAGGGCCGGTTCAGTAAGTTAAGCAACTTCTTTGCTCAAGTAAACCATCCATATAGCCATAATGCTTAATCTGCAGTGGGTCTGCAACGCTGTGCATCCCCTTGTTGGCCTCCAAGGTGGGTGGGGAGTAGGGATGGTAAACTAAAATTATTCAAATATGGCTGCACACCCCAAAAAAATTGTTCTACACCTTGATGGTGCCAGCATTTTGGAAAACAGATTCACGACTG
>JAODUD010000134.1:7849642-7865318 GCA_026784285.1 Stomatorhinus walkeri
AAATATGGCTGCACACCCCAAAAAAATTGTTCTACACCTTGATGGTGCCAGCATTTTGGAAAACAGATTCACGACTGTCTCAAATAATTGTCACTGGCTAAGGTTTATAATAATAGAATCTCTGTCACCTGATATGCTTATGACCAAGCCTCCTTCTTCTGCCGTGCAGACAGGCATATTGAGGACAGTTGGCACTTTAAAGGATATAAAAACCCTGCAGACTGGCCAGGCACATGTTGACAGGTGGTGTTGGCCGAAAAGCAGCTCCTCATCCAACTTTAAACAATAGTACAGGTGTGATCCACACCAGAGAACTGGATGATGTGGATGGGGAGGAGTGGTTTGTTGAACTAAGGCAACGAGGTGTAATAAATGTTACACCGATAATAATTAGACTAGAAAACCAGAATATCAAAACAGTAACTTGCATCATCTCATTTAATAGGCCACATCAACCAGGATTCAAATAGGCTATCTGGGTATTCTGGTGGATTAGTTTATCGCCAACCCTCTCCGATGTTTGATGCCAGTGGTCATGGATTTAAAAGCAGCAAAAACAAACTTATCTGCCGTAAACATGGTGTGGAAGGTCACGAAGTTGAAAACTGCCGTACCAGTGAGATTTCGCACTAGTATCCATCTGACTTCTTCGAAGGGATCACACTGTATGGATTAGAGAAAAGGAAATCTAAACGTTAAGTGTGTCAAACGAGTGAGTCACCTCGAGCCACGGAAACAGGTGGACTTATTTACCCTTACCAAGTCTTCTGCTTCTGTTGTCAGGAGGTCCTTTAGTAATAGACCGGACTGACATGGGTAACCAAAGATAAACCCTACTCAATAAATAACAGCAGGAGTCCTTCTCTTACTAGAAGCATGGCAGCGAGTTCCCAGAATCACACTGTCCACAATTGAAGATCATCCTCAGAGCACCTCTAGAGTAATACAAGTAAAAAGCAAACAGCCATTAAAGCAAATCAAGACGACTCCCCAAACAAGCGACAGATAAAGGATATTGAAACGGGAGAGGAGACGTGCATGTGAAGCCAAAGGCAGCACAAAGGGTCCCGTCTACAGCCCGCTTGCCCACTTCATGGGTGGTTCTGTTTTTCAGTGGAACTGTTGTGGTTTTAGAGCAAATTTTGCTGAACTTCAGTGCATGGTTGCAGATTTTAATCCGTTTGCCTTCTTTCTCACCTGGAACTTAACCCAGTGCTTTAAATTAGCGTTGCTGCTTTTCATACCTTTGGGTTCATCCTGCTGGGTGATAAGCTGAATGGGATGAAAATGTTAATGACAAAAATGTACGAAATCAGTCAAATTATGAGGAAAGTGACAAAAGTTAACTTTAAAAATCATTGGGAGCTCATAATTCAATGCTACTCTTAAGCTTTTCATTTAGAATGTTTTAACTGTTCGAAACATAGTTATTTATTAAGTTTTTACCTTTTTGGTTATTCAGTATTTTAACACCGATATACTCTCGCCATGAATGACTAGGCCTTGGTGCCGGCATGGAGCTAAGAGTCAACATAACTAGCCTCCAGAACTGCTCTAAGGGTAAACAAGATATGTGAGTCCGTCTCATTAACAAGGTGTTTTCAGCCACCGAACTGCCTCTTTTTGGCGTTTTTTTTTTTTTTTGAAACTGTAAAATCACTCTGCCGACCCTGGGCAACCTTCTGGGCAACCAATGATCACAGGAGCAGCATCCGAACCCGCTGAGCTACACGAGCCCCCGTGTAAATGTGCCCCAGCAGCTACAGTAAAGCAACTCAGGACCTGGATACGTACCAGCTGAGTGCTCAGGGTTTGACTTTGTTGTGAGGGAGTTGAGGTAACGGTTTTAGAAGAAGAATAAGTGGTTTTGTTGCTGCTTTTATTATAATAAATGTGAAGTGGCGTGACTCAGCTTCAGCCAACTTCTTCCAGTCATCTTTTAACTCACAGCTATCCAGTCCGAAGTCCTTTTTTCTACCGCTGCCAAGCGTAATGCGCTTTGTACCTAATGTGTTTTTGCAACCAAAATGCCATGGAACACTTAAAGCACTGGTACCCAATTTTAGTATTTTGAACTAAGCCTATTGTAAGCATAAAATGAATCTGTTTTACCCACTTATCCTAGTCAGAGTCATTGGGTGGGGGGGGTATCCCACAGAACATTTATCTGTAAAATCCTTCAGTTATTGTATATATCAGTGTTTTGCAAACCTGGGCCTCGGGACCCATAGACAGGCCACGTTTTTGCTCCAATAGCACTCTCTGGCAGGGAGCTGGGAGGGAGCCAAAACATGGACTGGCTTTGGGTTCCCAGGCACTGGATTGAGAAACATTAATGTGTGTGTTTCAGTACGCGCATATATGTGATTTCATGTTCCAGCAGCACAGTAAATAACATCCAGACTGAGAAGCTGATTCATTTCCTCCCCTAGTGGAGGTATCTTACCGCGACTTACTGTATGCACACCAGGGACCTCCCACGACTGGCGACTGCGGTGCGACGCGGTCAACCTGTACCACACGCTCTTCGGCCTGAGCAGGCCGTCCTGCCTGCCGCTGCCCGAGCTGGGCCTGGTGCTGAACCTCAAGGAGAAGAAAGCTGTGCTCAACCCCACCATCAAGCCCGAGGCGGGGGGGCCCTGCGGGATGGCAGCCACCACAGAGCTCAGCGGCAACGGCAGCGTCGGAACCCCTGTCACGGGCTTCCCTGGCCATGTGAGTGCGGCCGGGGCGGGTCGTTAAGCCGCTTGAATGCGCAGGAGTGAACCCAGCTGACGGATCAGTTCCATTTCAAATTGCAGTCTTAATTAAGGAGGCAGTTTTAATAGATTCTGCTGCTATTTCAGGTATAGTAATGGGTTGGAATATCACAGTCAAGTGGCACATTCAGGTATTTTAAGCTCAGTTATCTGTAATTGTCCAGTATCACTTAAACAATAAACAGTTTGTAGTGCCTTGTACATGGTACATGGTATTTATTGTATATGCAATCACTACCCCAACCGACCCCCGACCCCCATGCCTCTCAGCTGGATGAGGAGCACCTTCCCATGCACCCTCCCCCCAGCACCATCGTTCCACCTCCCCTAAAAAGGAAGGCGGACACCCCCCTGGGATCACCACCAGAACCTGGACAGGTACTGTGGCCCGACGGCAGCACTGAAGTCGAATGTAATATCAGAGTGAGGGGCCCCCACCCAGGGGCGGGATTGTCATCCCTGCGGCCCCCATCAAAAAGTCAGTATGAGTGGAGGTGATCGCTGGTACTGGGGCATGGTGGACCCCAGAATTATCTGCAGTAGATTATACATCTTTGTGCTAACTGGTGGAACATGGCACCTTTTTTTCTTACATATTCTATAGTAGTGGCTTTATCCATAGTCCTTTTTCCAGTGCAGGGTCACCCCCGGGCTCCCCGTCCGCACTGACACCCAGGTGTAAATTTACCCTGAGATTAGTGTTTATTTAGGCAGACCGAGGCGCCGTGCATCTGTTTGCATCCCATTGGTTGGTGGGATGATGTTGACCGTGTGCATCTGTCTTGTCCAGTACAATGTCCAGGAGGAGGAAGACATCGACATGGACACGGTTCATGACAGCCAGGCCTTCATATATCACCACCTCAATATGCTGGAGAGACCCTCCACGCCAGGTTGGGATGGGGGACACTGTTCATTTACCTTTATTTATGATGGTGATGAACGTCTGAGCTGTTTTTCAATAATTCACATGTTTTTTTTTTTGGGGCAATGTTAACAGCAGATGAAAAATGTTGTCCACGTCCATTAAGCTGGCTGATTTATTGTGCCCCCCCCCCCCCCCGGCAGGTAAAGAGCCCCCATCGCTGGAGCCGAGCATCATGTCCTTGCCAGCCACGCCCCTCCCGATTTTCAGTAAAGAGTCTACCAGCTCCAAACACGGCGGCAGCGAGCACCACCACCACCACCACCACCACCACGACCACAAGAAGAAGAAGAAGAAGCACAAGCACAAGCACAAGCACAGGCACAAACACGAGAGCAAGGACAAGGAGCGGGAGCGGGAGCGGGAGCGGGACGCTCACGCCTTCACCAACAGCCCCGCCAGCGGCCGCTCCCTGCGCTCGCCCTCACTCTCCGACTGAAGGGGGGGCTCGCCTCTGCCCTCAGGTACATCACCGGGTGCTGCCCCCCCTGCCTCCGAGGGGGCAGCTATCAAACGCTCGCTCTGCCCTCTCTCAGGACGCCACCAAAATTGAATGGAACCTCCGATACCAGAAGGTCTGCCTCTTCGTGTTCTCTGTCAGGGGCCACCCTCCCCCCCCCCCCGGGCAGCTGGACCTCATGTCCCAATTTCCTTGTCGTCTGTATGGCCCCGGGGGCGGGGGGCGGGGGCTGGCTCGCCTTTAATGAACAAGGAGTGCTTTGGAAGTAGTTCTGTGTGAGGGAGCTCTCGCCGTGGAACGGCTCAGACCTTTCCTGCTGACAGCCATGAATCTTTCCAGTTTTTTAATACTTACATGTACAGTCCTGGAAGGCAAATCACAAGCTTCTTAGGAAAGTAGAACATTTTTACCTCCATGTTTGGTTTAATAAAAACATGCATCAGTCTTGCAAGGGGGAGCCGTTGATGTTCTTGGCCAGAATTTCGTACGTTTTTTAAAATGTTCCATAGAATGTCCTCCTTACGTTCATGTCTTGTGATTTTGATATTCATGCAAGGACTTGGGGATTTTTTTTATTTTAATAAAACAGACATCCCTTCTGTTCTAGGTGTTTGGCTGGAATGTGACATTAATCCTTAAAATTCTGCTCCAGACAAAAGGATTAGAGCTTGTCTTTATTCATGGTCCTATTTGACGTATGGTGGACCTTATACCCGTTTAATGCGTTGTGTCTTCAATTGGTTTTAATCCCAAAACTATTTTAATTTTTCTTGCATTTTCTGTGCACTATTTTCCCTCCTTCTCTCTTCATTGTAGTTTTTAGATTTTTTTTTTTTTTTTTTGTATTTACATTTTACCATCACCATATGACCACAACTGTCAGAAATAAAATAACCAAATCAGCCAAAGGATTGGTTCACATTCCTGTTTTTATTTCGTAAAGAAATCATGCAGCGGAACAGCGGAATCCCAATTTTAAAGAACCATGTATGTCACTGCTGTCGTTTACATTCCTCCCCTTGCTTGTAACTCCCCGCCCACCCCCGGTCTGTGCCAGTGATGGCCGACAAGCGGAGGTAAACAGCAGACCTGAGCCATCCCCGGAAGCTTGGAGTGGAGTGGGGGGGGGGCAAAACTGCTGACGACATCCTCTAGCATCATCTAGAACAAGAGATGTCAACCTCCAGTCCTGGGGGGCCGGAGCCCTACACATGTTTGGGTTCCCCCTCATATAACACACCTGATTCTGCTCCTCATGCTTAATTACCATACATATCTTGAGCTGAGTCATTTGCGATGGAACTGGGAAAGAACTAAACTACACAGGTTCCGACCCCCCAGGACGGGAGTTTGACACTCCTGATCTAGAGCTTAGTGACGTAAGGGAACCACATGTGGCAGTCCTGGTTAAACTGTTATGTGAACAGATGTTTAATGTGGCCTTCATGATGGCCTGAATTAGTTATGAATGCAGTAGGACCCAAGGAACGAGAGGATTTGACACTAGTGTATTGCTTTGTGGCCTGGCAAATGACTTCTCCACAACTTACGAAGATTAGCTGCCATTAGCGCAGCGTTGAAATGTTAAATCCGCACTGAATTCATCAGACCCTCTGTGTAATACATCAGGCACAGTCCCCAGTGGGGGTCTAGCTTTGCTGGCGGAGCTCTTGGCATCACAAAAATCCCCCCACACCCCAAGTCCCAATTTCTGTTTTCACAGATCTGCAGTCCCACACCTTGAATGCGTAACAGGACAAAAGAAGCAGATTTCAGTGGTGCACTGCGAGCAATGGCAGGTGGGCATTTAGCAAAGTGCAGTGAAGCACTGGTTCTCATTCAGGTATCAGGGCAAGCTGACACCAGTGTAAAGTGCAGTGTGCTTGGTCTCATTTCCTCATTGTATATGCTGTCTCCTGCATTTTTCACTGGTCCCTTAGAATCTAGTGGATCAATCTAGTTGTGTGTGATCCGCCTTAGCCAATAAATGCCTGCTCAAAAGTTATACGTGTTTACAATTGTGTGTGTGTGTGTGCGTGCGTGTGTGGAGAGAGAGAGTCTATATCAATGTCTCTCTACCCAGTCTTTGGAGACCCTCTGACAGTCTGCATTTTTGCCATCTCCCAGCTCTCAACATGCCAACATACCTGAACCATGTATTCAATGTTCTTGTTTGGAACATGTGAGCTGGGAGGGAGCAAAAATGTGGACTGTCTAGGGGTCTCCAAGGACTGGTTTGAGAAACATTGATCTTTATTGCAGACCTCTGACAAAAACATATTCTTAAAATATAATTTTTAAAATATAAATTTGTTTTCTAAAGGTTATACAGACGCTCCTCTGCTTCATTACGAATGAGATACGTTCCGAATGGCCGTTCGTAACTTGAAATGTTCGTAAGTCGTTATTAAACACCATTTTAAGGGTATACGCAAGTACTATGAACTAGGATGCTGTGAGTCCGCAGGCTACGCTGCTGCGCGGCAGGAGTAGCAGCCAGAAGTCGTACTAGGGGGAATTGGCGCGCAGAAAAAAAAAATGATGTTGCGGACAGGAAACAGGAGCCCATTGGATTTACAGTCCTCTTCCTTCACATGTCTGAAAGTTCGTAAATTGAAAGTTCGTAAGTAGATGAGCGCCTGTATTTGTTTTTTTGTCATTTGATCTTTATTAATTATTTGTGTATTTAGCCAAATATTTTGTCCAGGGCAGTGTACAGTTGAGGCAGATTATATATAATCTATTAATCGAAGCTTTCGTATTTACTATAAACTTGGTGATTATTTCATTGTAGTTACAGATTAGGTATTCATAAATGAATGAATGGATATGAATGTAAGATTAGGAGAAGAGCAGAAACTATTCTGCTTTTATTCTGAGGGGATCTTTTGAACAGATTAGGACAGACTGGGGTCCCTCTGAAATACCTTCTGCCTTGTGGCAATTAGCGGTTTGGGCTCTGATACATTTGGTGTTTTCTCTTTATGTAAGTGTTGATTTTCTACTGTTCATGTTACTTTTAAAACTCCAAACTAAAGCTGAAATGGAACGGAGAGCATGGCTTCCTCCAACCTCTTCGAGTAATCTGAAGAGGGAATACGTGTTTGTTTCAGTAAAAGTAAAGATTTCTTTAAATAATATATTGAAATTACAGTAATCCTTCATTTACCGGATGAAAAATTCGTTTTACAATTAGAAACACACGGACTGCCGAAACTGCGAGTTTTGTTTTTCTTCTAACTTGCCTATATTCTTACGTCTATATCCAGTTTGTCCTAGTTGTATTTCGCAATACGAATGTTTTTTATAATTATGAGACTGTCTGTTAATTTACAGCACAGCTTTCATTTTAGCAATACACTTAACAGATTTCATTTTTAATTTATTGGCAGTCTTACTTAATCTATTCCCACCCCCGTGCAAGGGACTCAGTCCAGAAAGTGTCATTTTAATTCTCTTACATGACTTCGAGCTGAACTTTTTAAAAAAGAAAGAAAGAAAGAAAGAAAGAATGAAAGAAAGAAAGAAAGAAAGAAAGAAAGAAAGAAAGAAAGCGGCCAAACCAGATCAGGTAAATCAGTTAACTCCAGATTTTTTACCCACCAGTTCAGTTAGTCCTACAACCAGACCAGTCCAATCCATCGGATTCACAGCCCAAGCCTCAAGTCACTCCTGCCTTCTTAAAAACGTGGATGTTAATCGACGAGAACAAAACGCAGTTAATTAATGTTACAGTAGTGCACATTCACTATTTACCTCTCTATTTAAGCCGAGTGACCGAAAGCGTGAACGGCTATAATGCAAACGATGGATGCAAGGTACTTTCTTAAAAACTTGATGATCAAATGCTATAAATGTATTGTCCCTCTTTCATCGGGAAACAAATTTCACCATAAAGAGAATCACTCATTCGAGTTCCTAACTCGTCTTTTATTTTGCATAGGAAATGTTTCGATCTTTAACCTGCTGCGTCGATTTACACTTCAGGCGCTGACAGCTCAGGTCACTTCTCGGCGCTTTTGTAATTCATCAATGGTTAAAAGAGGAGAAATGCGCGCACTTAAATGCATTAACAGAACCCCAGCACCCTGAATGGATTTTTAAATTACATTTACAATGTCAAGCGTTTTAAACACATGAACATTCAAGAGCAAGGGAAATTGTTTAAGACCCTAATCCTGGCCATTAGAAAAGGCTTTTGTCGTACGTCGGGGGGGTATAGACCACATCCCAGCACCGTCGTCCAATCAAAAGCAAACTGCGCTCTTTACAGTCGGTCCCATTGATGCGGAGCCGGTTCCAAAGAGCCCGGGTCGGTTTGATCGGTGTGGGACCGGCGCGATTACAAAACCCGGACAGCCAACGGCAGCGCCAGCAGTTTGGGTCATTGTTCAACACCAGGCAGCAACTTGGAACTGACTTGTCAAAATGGGGAAATACTATCTGTCTATTAAACAGGTATCGGGCTCGAGCCGGTGGACTATATTTAAGGATCTGAATTGCACCGACTGGGTGCATTTTTCTTATTTTGTTTCTTAATTTTATTCCTATTCTGAAAAATGTTAACATTTTTAATGTTTTGTGAGCCGTAGGGGAACTAAAGTGTTGCATATTTAGACTGTTTTTGGTGTCAGTTTTTATTATAGACAATTCTAACAGAATTTGATTGTAATATGCATTTTAACACGTTATTTCTTTTTTCCCGAAGGTCTTCTATGTCTTCACCTTTGTCTCTACATACAGTAACTCGTCAGGATTTGTTTTTAACCGACAGAAACGATCAAGAGATGGAGACGAAGCCAAAAGTAAGACACCCACTTTGCAATTTAAGTTGCTGGTTTGTACACGAGTTCCTGCTGTTTTGTACATGTGTTTGCAGATGTGTTGCATGCATAACAACAGAAATGCAATAAATAGTTACACTTTGCTTAAACGTATTATCGGGTTTACCGGGATTAAAAGAGGGCTTTGCTTTTACTTTTCACATCGAAAGTGAAACCGTAATGTTTCCCTGGAAGACTCCGTTATTCGGGATACTAAGGACAAGTTTGACATGGAAACAGTTAACGGAAACCTGTACCCTGCTGCTGTAGGAAAGCTGGACGTGTATGTTCGGCAGATCGTGACATTGTGCTCACAGACTAACGTGGATAAATCAGCCTTCTATTTTTTTGTTTACGGAAAGCCAAGGTGAAGTGTATTTTGGACAGGATGTATTTATTTTGGCCCTTTTACCAGCAAGAAACTTTGGGTCAAATTTGCTAATGCCATTTTAAATATGTCAGATGTTAAAAGAGAAATATACATCCGCGTGTCCAGCTGCAAACTGCTTTCATGCCTTTCTGATTAAAAGGAAACTACAAAATATTAATTGAAATAACTTCTAATGCAATTCTTGTCACAAATGATTATACATAAGCACTCATTAAAAATGCATAATAGCTCAATGTGTATATATAGATGTACCGTGTTGTACCCAATTCATTAATAATTTTGATTGACATTCGGATTTTTTGAAAATGTCCAAACTGTGTCTTTATTCACCCGTACATAAACATGTTTGATGCCTTTAGCTCACTAGTGACTAGGCTCTTATGAATACCATTGCGAAACACGGCCAATGACGCGCAGGTACGAACTTGTGCATCGGGGCTTTTACACTTTATGCAATATACACTATTTGGAGTGTATATGGAGTAGTTTGTGGTCAAAGATCAGCTTCAATCAGTTGTATCCGACGCTAACCCCCAACTTATCATAAACGTAACACCCCTTTCAGACACCCCTGTAATCAGCACCTCGGGATCGTGTAAAAACAGATGCTTCGAGCTGGAGGAAGCGGAAGCGCCGAACTGCCGTTGCGACAATCTGTGCAAGACGTACAACAGCTGCTGCTCCGATTTCGATGCACATTGTCTGAAAACTGGTACGTGGAATCACCTTTACTATATAAGAAAGTCACGGATTTCCACCATTTCTACAAATGACAGACTTGCAATTTACAAAAAAGCAGCACGCAATAATTTTGGTAATGAGTAAATTTAGGTTGAATATTGTTGCTTGGTTAAAATGCATTGTTATACTGTACGCATCTTATTATCAGACCGTTGACGTTTGATTTTGTATAGATTTTATTTCTGCTTTAAGATTTCCTTTCGCCTGCACATTTATAACTACCGTATACTGTTCTGAAATTAGGGTGGGACCATTTTTAGGGTGTATAGGTGTTAGAGTTTAATTGCGGACCACCGTGACCATGTAGCGCTCCCGTATTTCCATCAGCTGGCGGGTTCGAATGCACCAAGGACCGCTGCGGGGAGACGCGCAACGACGAGCATGCCTGCCACTGCTCCGAGGACTGCCTGGCCGCGGGGGACTGCTGCACCAACTACCGGACACTCTGCAAAGGTGCGTGGGGGGACCCTCCGCCTTCCCAGCAATGGGCTAGAGAGTAAAAAGTCATCGTGATCATTAATGTTAGTGAAGGTAGCAAGGTGGGGGGGAGTACCAGTCGAGTGTGCGTGAACTTAAATTAGAAAGTCCCTCAGTGAATAAATTACGGAAGAGGATTAGGGCCACCATGAAAATATTATTTGAATTCTGACTTTAATCTCAGAATTCTGAGGTTAAAGTCAGAATTCTGACATTAAAGTCAGAATTATGAGATTAAAGACAGAATTCTAACATTAAAGTCAGAATTCAAATAATATTCTCATGGTGGCCCTAATCCTCTTCCGTAATAAATGCTATCAGGTGTTCTGTTGAATATATGCATGGATCACAAAAAACGGAGACGTCTGAAGTCTGGATTTTCAGTTGCGGCGCTAAGCGCCTGCGTTGTGTGGGTTGTGCCTGTGGATCGTGTCTTCAACTGATGGCTCTTTTGACCAGTCCTTGCTCCCCGTGACAGGTGACTCTTCGTGGCTGCAGGAGGAGTGTGAGGAAATTAAAACCCCAGAATGTCCTGCAGGGTGAGTCAGCGTTACCACAATTACCTCTTCCTTACCTCTCAGTGAGTTTTTCTCTGACTTCATGCCAGTATGAGTCACTTATTGATGTTCTCTTTGAATATGTGTGTGTGGATTTTTTCATGGTGAATCTTGGTTTCTTCTCTGGGGAAGCAATTCGGGTTGGTGCCTTTGCAATGGCAGATGATCAATATGACAGGCTGAACAATTAGTATCCTGTCTTGACGCCGTCGAGGCTCTACGGTGCCACTGCTTTGACTGGGGCAGTTATTGCTGCCAACCCATGCAAAATAGCGGTGGTCCGGTGGTCACCGGCCACAGACTGAGAAATGCCCGACTCAGTCAATTAAAATTAAAAATAAAAAACTTGACACTTAGTTTTTACTTAATACACTACTGAAAATGTCTAAATTCAGAGCTAATATTCTTGTGTTGTCAGGTGGGTTAGCTATCGCTGGGGCGTGTGCAGAACATGACTAGTTCTCTAATATTATTCTTGTTTCTACCCCAGCTTTGTCCGCCCTCCTCTTATCATGCTCTCTGTGGATGGTTTCCGGGCCTCGTACATGAAACGGGGCAGCAGCGTGATCCCCAATTTCGAAAAGCTCAGTAAGACACAGTCCTCACACCCTTTCAATTGCACTGTGTTCTTTAATTAAAAATATTCGTTACATACAAGTTACTCCACAGCTGATCCAGTAGCAGCCGGTGTCACCACTCTATAATCTCTGCCTGTTGTATGGTTAATTTTCAAGTTCTGCATGCACCTATTAACGAAAAATTATAATATATATAAATTAAAACTATATATATATATATATATAAAAACACATCCCTTCTTTTGTTCGACTGCACAAACGTGTGATGTCCGATGTGTTTATCTTCTTCGTTGGTTATTGTGCTTTTTAGGAGCCTGTGGCACTCACGCACCTTATATGAGACCCATGTATCCCACCAAAACCTTCCCCAATTTGTACACCCTCGCAACGGTACGTGTTCACAGTCACTGCACTGGAGGTATTCCTGCATTTGTTTATACGCAGCCTGCATCGCTGTCACGATATCTCTGGATGTAGCATTTAAAAATGACTGAAGTGCACACCCATGTTGGACTGACAGCCTATCTAGAGTGATCACCACACGGTCACTGAAGATGCATGAGTGGATGAATGGATAGATGAACAGATTATAGATGGAAAGTGTAGCTCTTTTCCCTCCCTTTTTGCTGATACGTATCATGGGTGAATGGCTTAGAAATGGCAAGCTTCCCCTTTTCATTTTATGCTTATGATTTTCCTCCATCGTATTATGTCACCATGTTGTGACACAATCCACTCCATGCATTTTTTGTCCTTTTTTTCTTTCCTTGTTAGGGTCTTTATCCTGAATCCCATGGGATAGTAGGCAACTCCATGCACGACCCCGTCTTCGACGCCAACTTCCACCTGCGAGGTCGAGAGAAGCTGAATCACCGCTGGTGGGGTGGGCAGCCTGTGAGTCCTGTGCCTGTCTCTCCCCCAGGCGCGTCAGCTGTGTGAATGGGAAGATGAAAACTGTGTCTGCATCTGTGAG
This sequence comes from Stomatorhinus walkeri, assembly GCA_026784285.1. Lineage (NCBI taxonomy): Eukaryota > Metazoa > Chordata > Actinopteri > Osteoglossiformes > Mormyridae > Stomatorhinus > Stomatorhinus walkeri. The sequence continues at coordinate 7,862,327 of JAODUD010000134.1, forward strand.
CGATTGGTACAGCCTGAGCAGCAGCCTGTCTTTAAATCTGAGCTTCTGTTCAATCACACTGGGCTTGGGAAACGTGCCACAATTCAGCCACTGGCTTTGTTTTCATTTTGAATGATTCACCCTGTGTACCAAGCAATCAGTGCTACCACAAACTGTTTTAATGATTCTAGAACAATAATGTAAGTGAGAAAGTGTGGTTAAGCAGTTATCAGGTTAGTAAGCTTCATGTTAATTCTTTTATTTTCATGGAAAAATCCGAACCAATTCATGAGAAGCTGTTATTGAAATGACGTTTCCAGAGGCTTAAATTAGTTAATTAATTTTCTGCGTTATTTTACCGGCATGGGCTTAACAGCACGTTCTCCTGCCAGATTTGGATCACTTCCATGAAGCAGGGCGTCAAGGCCGCTACCTTCTTCTGGCCCGTGTAAGACACCTTTCTCCTCCGCCGATCAATTGCCGTGCTGGCTTTCCCATTCTTCCTCTGCACATGAACGAAAATGGCCGCAGAACAGACCCCCAGCCATACTCCAGCGGGCCGGAAGCTCCCCCCCTCCTCATTAAAACACATCACGGCCCAATTATGCTTCATTACATTGTGTCTGTATGTCAAAGTGGTTTTAGGGGTAGAGGTGACATGCTTGCCCTCGTCTAACCGACCACTTGGGCTAGCCTTAGCGCTGGCGTTAGCGTAGCGCCGAACACAAAGACTAACACATACTCACACACAGAAGCTTTTGACATGTTTTTTTCTAGAGGTACAGGGGGGATAATCAGACTTATTTTCCTAGCAATTTGTGCAAATTATCATATTTATGTGGAGCTGGATGCCTCTGAACTCTGGCAGTCTCATGACAGCCCACCCCCGATGGTGCTTGCTGCCATTTGGGGTTGGTTGATGATACATCACCCTAATGAGAAGGCCTTTGGCGGGTGATTGGAACCGGATTGGTCTCCATCCTGTGAAAAGGAGGTTATTTATCTGGGACTTTCAGAGAATCACAGGCCTGTCAGGTCGCCACGCTCCTAAGACCCGGTCTGGGGGCCTGAGTTCTGCCGGAGGCATATAGACAAGGGCATCCGTTGAAGAACTGGAAAAGAAAAAGCTGAATGAAAGGAATGATACTCCATTTAAACTGACTGTGGCCTTGGCCTCTCGGCCTCCGCCTCATGTGTCTGCTGCTGGAGCAGATTGAGGTTTTCAGGAAGTTTGCACTGTGCCTTGAAGCACGAATCAGTGAATCTCTTCGCCTCTTCTTCACTTCCTCATCTTCCTTTGCGTGCCACACACATGAAATGCAGAAATGAATCTCTGTCGTTCAAGTGTTTTTAACTGGACCTTAATCCATATGCTGGATTATGCCTGAATGGCCGTGTTGTGTTTGCACAATTGTGTCTTTGTGCATTGCCCTTCTGTTTTGCTTATTGTTGTTTTGTTGGTCTCTCCTATAAATGAATGCATCCCTGTGTCGCCGTGCCGCCCTGGCAGAGTGATTCCCCTTGAGAGGAGAGTTCTGACCATGCTGCAGTGGCTCCACCTCCCGGGCAGTGAGAGGTCAGCTCTCCCGCGCTCACTCTCCCTACCGAGTTACGCCAATCCCGCCGTCTCCTAGCCGACTCCCACGGCCAGAACCCATGTAGTCTGCGCTAGCGTGAAGAGGAGGGGATTCTCTCAAGGGAACGTTGAGCCATTTTTCAGGAACAGACATGTCATATAGATATGACCACACACGCAAATCGTGACAGGTGTACGTAATGCGTTGCGCAAACCCTCGCACGAGTCAGATTTTATGTAAGTCAGATTTATCTTGCCATACCATTCAAGACAGCTTATAGCGAAAAGCATATAAGCCAAAAATATAGTCGTAATACATATTAAAAGAACACAAAAAATAAATGAAATTTTACGTACTAGTCAATGTCAACTTTTTGTGTTAGTGCTTTCGTAAACTCTATATACCCCCGATATTGTTTTGCATATGTCTGGATTCACGTAAGCTGGTTTTACGTGAGTCGAGAGCTGCCTGAATTGAGTTTAACAGCGTTATTTGACCCCCCCCTGCCCCCGCCCAGGCCATACGTGTATGCAATGCACTCTGAGCAGCCGGACACCTTCGGACACAAGCTGGGACCACAGAGCACAGAGGTGAGGCACTGTTGGATCAGGGACGGTGGCCTGGGATGCTCCAGCTTGTTTTTTGGGGGGGGGGGTTCATTAACCATAGACTGCTGTGTGGCAGCTGGCTCTTTAACAAATACTGTTATATTAAAAATATTGTTGTGTCTAACAGCTAAACAGCCCACTGAAGGACATTGATAAGGTAGTCGGACAGTTGATGGAGGGTCTGAAACAGATGAAGCTTCATCGCTGTGTCAATATCATCCTGGTGGGAGACCACGGTAATCCCCACATTCTCCAATAGGGGGAGCTAACTGTGCTAATTATCTAATTGCTAGCTATTCTAGAATCTGGTAATAGATGGTAATATGTTTACAATCCTCCCATTTCAGTGGGTTTTTCTTATTGTCCAGCTATGATGTGATGCCTGTCTGTGGTTCTTGCACAGGAATGGAGGAAGCCCACTGTGATAGGACAGAGTTCTTGAGCTCGTACCTTAGCAACGTGGATGACATAATTCTGATACCCGGATCCCTGGGAAGGATTCGCTCCAGGTCGCCCAACAATCCCAAATGTGAGCGAAAGGGAGGCGACGGCCGGAACCAAAGGAGGGCGCGCTGAGCCGCTGCTGTTTTACACCCTGATCCGTATCGGCCCCTTATGAGTCGCGTGCAGCCCTGTGTTAATCTGGAGTAGGACAGGAACATGACAGATTTACGGATAAACAGCTTGTCTTGGAGTATTTCCATCGCAGCAGTATCCAGTTATCCACAGTTGTGCGCACATACACACACACACACACACACACACACACACACACTTATCCAAACTGGTCCCAGGTACATATTTGCTATAACAGTACGGTGAGTAGCA
>JAODUD010000134.1:7865418-7880284 GCA_026784285.1 Stomatorhinus walkeri
CTTGGAGTATTTCCATCGCAGCAGTATCCAGTTATCCACAGTTGTGCGCACATACACACACACACACACACACACACTTATCCAAACTGGTCCCAGGTACATATTTGCTATAACAGTACGGTGAGTAGCATAAGCCCCCAACAATCAGGCAGACTGATTAAAGATTACCTTAACGTTTCTCTAGCTAGTTAGCTTAAACCGTGGGTGAAATGCGGCACTTGGTTGATTATTTTGGCACATTTTTCCACACGTGTATGTAATGTGGTATCTCTCCACCCCTTTAATCGGCAGATGACCCCAAAGCTATTGTGGCCAATTTGACAGTGAGTGTCTTCGTTTATCTTTTATGCTTTTCAGTATTATTTCCCCCTTTTTGTGGGAGCGTGTTTACCTGCTGAGTGACCCCCCCCCGCGCCCCATTCTCCCAGTGCAGGAAGCCGGACCAGCACTTCAAGCCGTACCTGAAGCAGCACCTGCCCAAGCGGCTGCACTACGCCAACAACCGAAGAATCGAGGAAGTGCACCTCCTGGTGGAGAGAAAGTGGCACGTGGCCCGGTAATTCCTCCCCCATACAGATAGGGGGCGCTAGCATTAAACTGGGTGGCATTTTGAATGCATGTTTTGACAGCTTGGGCTAAATGGAAACTTGTAATATAAACCCATGAGGTCATGCGGGCGGTGGGCAGGGTATCCTTGGCAGAGGTCTTATACGGGGAAGTCCTCCTGTTTGCCTTGGCGTGCAAAGCAGAAAAATGAAAGGGACCTTTCACCTTTTTGTCTGGGGAGATGCAGGTTGTCTGATCACCAGCATGAGGTCTGGCATCTTTGCAGTAGGAGGGTTTAGCGACTCCGCAGCTGGGACATGAGAAGCCGGGTCTCTCGCTTGCTGAAATGAAACACAGAGTTCATGTTTACTCAAGACAGAGCGATATCAGCCTCTATGTGCCTAACAGTTTCATGTTTAATGTAAATATTTCCTCCATCTTCCTCCAGGTCTCTAGAGAGTCATTAATGTAATTTCCCCACTCATATTTAGTTAAAGGAACTTACTGTTATGTGCCGAACAAAAATGCTGGTGATGATACTGGGAAGCTATACTTGAGGATGCCAACCGTGACCTGGTCTATGCATCCTGCTTTTCATTTATGATTAATTATGTTTATCTTAGAAAAGCTCCCGAAGGCAAGAAGCATCCTGGGAAATGTGGTTTTTCTGGCGACCATGGTTATGACAATAAGATCAACAGCATGCAGGTAGGCTTAATTTAACTTTAATTTAAGTTAACTTTAATTTAATTTTAATTAAACTTTTATTTTTATTCATGTTGTTATTACTACTTTATGTGTGTTATATAAAATAAACTCTTTATTGTGAGTTGAGATATATATTTTACTGAATGCACTTTTCTTTTCAGACCATATTTTTGGGCTACGGTCCTGACTTCATGTTCAAGACAAAAGTACCTGTATTTGAAAACATTGAATTGTACAATGTCATGTGTGGTAAGGACCCTTCCCATGCATGTAATTCAGGTGTCCTGCTGGATGCCTGTTTCTTTATTTACACCCAACTTGTGTGATTCTCAGACCTCCTGGGCTTGACACCGGCCCCCAACAACGGCACGCATGGCAGTCTGAACCACCTGCTGAGGACTCCCTCCCACAAGCCCACTGCCCCAGAGGAGGTGTCCAAGCCCTCCACTTCCATACCCGCATCTGCCATCACCGATGACCTGGGGTGCAGCTGTGATGACAAGGTCAGTAGTAGCCATACTTGTCACATCTTTCCCATGACACAATTTTAGTACCTTAAACGACATAGTAAAATTGCTTAATATATTTTGTGTACTACCATTTGAACTTCAACCTTTTGGCATCTAACATGTTTTTAAGCTTTGCTTTAACATGTATGTTTATTGTATAATAAAATAATCTAGATCTGTTTAAGTGTCTAGATCTGTTCTCTATTCTAGATCTATAGAACATCATAAAGATCATTACATGTCCTTCATGAAATCTGTTCAGGCTGCTTATTTACCATGAGCTTCAGTTTTTGCTGAATCTTTGTCGACGTGTCTTTTATATCTGCTAACAATGAAGTTATCCGTTCCTGTCAGTGTCGTCAATGTCTTGTAGTCTTCATTGCCGCTGTCTTGTCTTTGCAGAAGTGAATCTCTTTTGCCAGGCATGTTTACCTCCCATCTTTTGCAGTTGCGTTCAAAATATAGGGGACAGAGAGCTTTGAAAACCACCCATGTAAGAGGCTATAACCTGGAGTCTCTGTGGCTCTGTCTGTTACAGAACAAAGTTGAAGAACTCAATCAAAGACTGATGCAAGCTATAGACGGTAAAGCCTTCAGCTTACTACTCGTTACAATGCCAGTGTTCAGAATCAGACTCTGGTTTATAGCATGTTCACACAAACAGTGAATCTGATTCCAATAGAAACAGTCACAGTTAAGACTGTCTAGTTGATATACAGTGTGCATGTGTGGGTGACAGCTGTAGAATAGTGCGTCAGTGTAAGGCATGTTGGAATAAACGTAACGTGCATTACAATAAATGCTGTGAGTTATTCATAACAAAGAGGTGTTGTGTGGTTGTGTGGTAATCTGTGTTGTCGGTAGTGAAGGCAGTTAAATGGCAGTTGATTTTTAAATACAAAGTAAAACATTCATTTGAATAACTGTTTTTACCTGATTTTGCTGTTCTCGTTTGTGCTTCTTTCTTTAAAAATGCTTTTCCGTTTTTGGGTCAGGTCTTGTGTCTTTGCTTTGATGTCTTCCAGACAGCAGAAACCTTCCGTTCGGTCGGCCGGCGGTCTTGTTCCGCACCAAGTACAGCGTGTTGCACCACAGCGACTACATCAGCGGGTACAGCGAGGTGTTCTCCATGCCGCTTTGGACGTCCTACACGGCAGCCAAGCAGGTAGATCGGGCGGTGAAATAGGATTACTGCCTTTGAAGTGCTACTTATTTAAGTAGAACTAACTAGAAATGAATAATGTAATTCAGTTTAAAACTACTACATTTATGTATGTAGCAGACGCTTTTATCCAAAGCAAGATACAATTCAGAAAGCAGGTCAGACGGCCCCTGGAACATTTCAGGGTTAAGGGCCTCGTTTAAGGGCCCATTGGTTACATTGTCAGCCATGGGATTTAAACCGTCACATTTCTGATCACGAGCACAGCATCATTACCTGCTGAGCCACCCCCCCACCCCCACGGTGTTGATTCACCTTCTGATAGCATTAGCCTTTATTTGGTTTAGTTGGAACTGTAGAGTTGTACAGTTTGGGTCGCTGAGTTGTACGTATCTGCACAACAAAACTGATCCCATTGGCTGATGTTCTGTCATGAGTCCATTCTGTGTGCACTGCCAGTGGTCATGATTAATTGATCCTTTGGTCCACTTCTATATCAGTGACATTACTTAAATTGCCATCCAAATGTAAATGTAAATGTAAATATCTACGCTCTGCTGAAGTTACTCTTTTGGTTATAGTTACCCAAAGTGAGTTCCATTTTTTACCTGTTTGTGCAGTTGTGTGTTCTTTGTGGTGCAGTTAAGGTTAAGCGCCTTGCTTATTAGTTCCTTCGCAGGCCTTGAACCCATAACTTTCTGGCAATGGGTGCAGATCGTTCACCACTGACTGACCTGCTACATGTTTGAAGAGGACCTTCATGTTGACAACCTGATCGTGTGATTTGTTAGTGTCTTGCCGGTCATCATACGGCGTGTCCCTCTTTTTTAGGTCGATGTCTCTCCTCTCCCAGAGTCCATGAATGGCTGTGTGAGGCCAGACATTCGCGTCACCCCGGCTCACAGTCAGTCCTGCTCCGGGTACAAGGCGGACAAGCAGATCTCCTACGGCTTCCTGTACCCCCCACGTGAGTTCCCCCCATGTGTGAGGGACAGGCTCACTTCTCTGGGGGCCCTAGCCTGATGTGACTAAGGCCACTACTTGCGCTATTTGGTGGGATGAAATGGAAACAAGCAAGAATTAAGAATGTTGTACCGTCAATAACCCACTAATCAACGTGTCTGTTAGAGTGGGGGCTGCTGACAGAGTTTTTGGCCAGATTTCGTACATTTAACGGTTCCAGGGTCCCTGATTTTGCCGCGGCCCTAGACTGTAGCCTATAATAGCCTATGCATTAACCCGGTGCTGCACACAAGGGCCGTCAACGCTAACAGCTTTTGCATTAATCCAGCACCAATTTTATTCCTTAATTTCTAGAGCTGGCCTCTTCCCCTGATGCAAGATACGACGCAGTCTTGATAACAAACACCGTTCCTATGTATCCTGCGTTCAAGAGTGAGTACAGCTTCTGCTTAGCTTTAAACAAGGAGGCTGCTGGCACAGATTAGCTGTGTCACAGCAGAATTAGCGTGGATTGCTGAAACCATGAAATATATTTTATATCAAAATTTATTTACCAGCCAACCACTACTAAGATTTATATTAGCGTCAATAATATGAATGTGCGGTTGTGGTTGTTTTCTGAAGATTTTAAATCAGACCACTATGTTTAAAATTTACTACATTACTTAATTTATGTTAAAATTAAGACATCTCAGAATTTCCCGGTAAATTTCCCAACACTTCCATCCCTCGCTGAGCACGAACACCTTTTTTATGTCACAAAGCGACCTGAGACGGCTTTGACTGAGCGGTTATAATGTCCCATTCATGGCTAAGCCCCAGGCCAGCCAATGCACACACTCCAGTTCAGTTTCGGACAGCGTGTTCCTCCATTAACACCTCAGCACTTGACATACAGCCAACATCGCCGGGATCAGCCTTCATCCCCATTCAATGCGGCAAACCACCAGGCCAATTTTTCACTTCATATCACGCTGTGTTGGTTGCCTTGATGGGCTTGGGGCCACAATAGGCGCGGGGGGGGGGGGGCTTTCTATGACAGAGCCTGCCATTCTCCTCCTTCTACCTCCGCAGAGGTGTGGAACTACTTCCAGAGGACACTGGTGAAGCGTTACGCCAGTGAGCGGAATGGAGTCAATATCGTCAGTGGCCCTATCTTCGACTACGACTTTGATGGCCTCCGAGACACGTCCGAGAAACGGAAACAGTAAGGCGCCATCGGCCAAATCTGCGAACTCACCAGAAATGTCCCGTTAAAATGCTCAGTAAAAGTGGCCACGGTTAGCCTTTTTTTTTATTGTTGCTAACATTACTTTAGCTCCACCTAATGTCTATAAATTGTATTGCAACATTTGAAGTTGCGCAAGTGCTGGTGACCAGATGTTTTGTTGCATGGAAAGTGGGTACAGAACAGAGTCAACCAAGAACTCGCATGCTACCTGCATGCAGAGGTGCTTGCATGCACCTCGAAGATGCAGCGAGGATACAGCGTGCTCTCGAGCAGCGGTGTGGTAACTATGACTGCACGTGTTTGTGTGTGCAAAGGTACGCCAGTGGCTCGTTGCAGATCCCCACTCACTACTACAGCGTGGTCACCAGCTGCCTGGACTACACCCAGGCCGTGGACGGGTGCGACGGCCCCCTCAGCGTTTTCGCCTTCATTCTCCCCCACCGGCCCGACAATGACGAGAGCTGCAACGTGAGTCCTTCTCAGCGCCGCTGTCCTGCTGGGACCCACATTTGTCCTCACGCGCAGTGATTTTTGCCTGACTTTGACCCATCTGTCATGACGATCGAGAGACTGATGACTCATTGAGTGAACAGCTAAAATAACGACACACAGATAGATGTTAGCGCTGGTGTTTCACAATACGATAGGAAGAATTTAAACGTAATAGAGGAGAAACTATCCCAGAAAAAAGTGAAAAATTAATAGTATTACGTTTTTACCCATAGCATCTTAAGTTAATTTTAATAAGGATTTCTGCTTTATTAGTATGTTAAAAGGGGCCTTTCTCCGCCTCAAACTATTACCATGCTTGGAGCTCAAATCCTTGAAAACTACTCCACCATCTGACCACATTCTCGGCCAATCAGCTCTCACGCCCGCATGGCTGAGCTTTCCCTATATGAGGAGGACTAGGGTCCTCCTTCCCTCTGTGCTTGTGAGCGCCTCAATAGGCTGATGGTCCTACGTGTCTCTTGCACTCAGAGCTCCGAGGATGAGTCCAGGTGGGTGGAGGAGCTGATGAAGATGCACACGGCTCGCGTGCGGGATGTGGAGATCCTCACCGGTCTGGACTTCTACCGCAGGACCAGCCGGAGCTACACCGAAATCCTGTCCCTAAAGACTCATTTGCACACATACGAGAGCGAGATTTGAAGCGTCTCCATTGCGCTTCTTTTAACTGGGTGTATATTTTTTTTGAGTTAATTTGAGTTCCTATATTTATTATTCCTACAAGTGTTTACTGACGGTTAGCATTCTAATTTTATATAGCTAATTCACTTTTTTATTATCAAGCATGAACTGACTAATGTCTATAACCTCTAATTAGTGTTTTTTTTAATGGAGATGCTGTTTATCGAGGAGTGTTTTGTGTGAGGCTGGTGATACTGCGCAGGAAAACGTGTTCCGATACATGTACTGTACACATTAATGGACCAGACATCCTGGTTTTTGGCACTATACTGTTATTTGTCGGTTGGCTGCACACACAACTCACGTGGCATTGCGATAAACATTTACTCATTTGAATGTCGCCCTCCAGTGGTGCTAGGCGTGGGAGCACTTTTCCCATTGACATAACCGCGCATCTGTTCAGGTTATTGCTGGCAGTGACTGTTAAAGGCAAGGAGGTCATGTGGCCCTAGACATATGTATAATATGCAGTGCATCTTATTTGTATTGTTTTTAGATGGGTCTATAAAACATGTAAATAAGCATTCGAGTGTTAACTGTTCCATATGCAATCAGAAAAGAAATATTGTGACTTTCAAAATTACTATGTGAAGTAAAAACACAAGACAAGTTTTACAGGCTTAAAATTAATGTTTTGTTTGGGCCTTGTTATCATCTCATTATACTGCTTGTGAAAGGTTCTGTAATTTACATTTACTAATTTTTATATAAAATTATTTACGATGAACAAGCATGTATTTTTTGTACTAACATTATCCCATAAAATAAAAAATCAATCCTCATATAATTGCAAAGCTTTCAGATTTTAAGGCAGAATACATATATATGTATTGTTTTGAAATCTTAAGTGATTGCCATGCAAACTCTGTGCCTATTTACAATTTAATTTTACATACTGTACAATGAAATAATGTCATTTTATGACGGTTTCCACTGTGAGACAATTAGAATTTTGATATTTTATAATTTCCTTAATGGCTCATTGCAGGATATTATCATATCACAAGATACACAGGACAGTATAAGATTATATATAAAAATACATATTTATTGAAATATTTCAATACTGGTCATTGCTGGAAAAATCATATATATATTGTGAATATATATACAGGTAACATTTACAGAAGTTTACTATACACACACACTGCCTGGTCAAAAAAAAAGTCACCGCTTGAATTTAAATTAACAGGTAGCCAATGATGAAATGTGTATATATATATTTATATATATATAAATATACACACACAATGTGTGTATATATATGTGTGTGTGTATATATATATATATAGTACACGTTTACTTAATGTATTAATTAACCAAAAACTGAATATTACTTACATACTGATCTCATGTTTGTTCATCATTAATCTATATTAATGGTTCATGTATTTCATGCAGTTACTATATCTGTTCATGATTTGTAGTAACTGACTTATTAAGTTACTTCTACCCTCTCAGTAAAGTGTTATCATGTTTCAATATAGAAACAGATACAAATTATACAGCAAACTCTGCCCTATTGTTTGTCATGTGCTGGTTAAAAAGCAGGGTTTGAAAATGGCCTCCTGCTGAGGGTCGGCCAGGTGGCTCAGTCAGGGACGCTGTCACTTTCGACACCTCTAGGGCCACAGGGTCATGGCCATGATTTCTATCCCTGCTCTGCGTGTGGGTTCTCTGTCTTCCTCCAGTGAGCCTGGTTTGTTCCCACAGTCGACAGACATGATGGACTGGATGTCACTACAATGTTACTCATATTCTCACTGGAGTGTTACTCATACTCTCACTAGTGTTACTCATACTTACACTACAATCTTACTCAAACTCTCACTAGAGTTACTCATACTTTCACTACAATGTTTCTCATACTCTAACCAGTGCTACTCATATTTTCACTACAATGCTACTCATACTCTCACTATAGTGTTACCCATACTCTCACTTGATGGCTGAAATTCATGGACGTTCCTGAAGATCGCTGCTACACCTCAAGCGAAAGCACTGACCTGCTATTCACCTGGTTAGCTGGTGCATAGGTAACCGATCACTAACCTAAGTCTGTGTCTGACACATCAATGGCTTGCGCTTTCTTATATTTGAAATAGTTGTGACAAGTCACAGATCTCAAAAACCAGACACGAGGAACAGAAGAATATCGCCACTCATGCTGGATGAATCTTAACCTTTAAATACTTGTTTGGCAGTATCTTTCATAATAAAATGCGCTAATCTTCTGCAGCACTGCGGTTTCGGTCCCATGCAGACCTTTTCCATCCAGCTACCCGCTCACCTCCTTGGGATGCTGCGGCTATGGTTGGGCAGGTGGTAAGGAGCGTCCTCCAGGGGACAGTACGAGTGGCAGACGCAGGTGTTGATAAACATGACGAGTTTCCTTAGTGACCTGCCGCCAGGACACCTGAATGCAACCTGCACGGTCCTGGTGCTATGTGGTGTGCAACAGCGATCGTCACTGCAGGATCCGCAATACAGCGGCTTGTACGCCTGCACACTGGTGCAGTTCTTGAAATTGAAGTGGGTGGGCTTCAGGGTCTTCTTTGTTTTCTGGCACTTGTCCCCCTTCTGTGGAGAAAGATTAACCTCAATGAAATGCTGTCATGTCCTGTCATGGCCACCAGAGGGAGTCAGTGAGACCTTCTCCCTCCAGTTCACCTGCTTACCATTTCATTGCCTAATTAGCAGAGGGGATCTAACTGTGTATGATTAGGTTTCCTACTTAAGTTGCACCTGGCACACGACTTCTTGCTCAGTCTTGTGGAAACCAATGTTTGGGGTTAAAGCATGGATGGATTATGATTATTATGATAAGGATTTGTTGTGCTGTGGGTCTGACCTCAGCTTTATCAACTTCAGACCACAGAGCACTATGGCAATTTTCAGAAATCAATTCATGAAACTCTCAACACCGCTGATCCCTTATATTTACATCTGAAATGTACATCTAGAAAATGTGAAGTAGACGGCGTGGGAGTCCGACTGCCTCACAGGAGCCACCTGCTGGACAGGCAGTTTGAATCACGTCCCAGCTCTGTGTGTGTGGAGCCTGCATGACCTCACACAATTTGGAGATGCCAGCTTACTGCACGTCGTTGGATTAAGGGAGGAGACCAGAGCACCCAGAGGGATTCAGCACAACACGCCCGCAGACAAACGGTGCAAAAGAAGCACCGATTGTGAAAAGGCCGTTAGTACCTCCATCATCGTGGCGACGTGCTGCTTTCGGCCGCAGGGCCTGACGACGCAGAGGCGGCTCTGCTTGACCATCTCGCAGCGGCGGTTTCGGGTGGTGACCCGTGTGGACACCCCCAGGCCGCACGTACGTGAGCAAGCACTCCATACCGACGTCTGCTCGATACAGTTCAGGCTGGGGTGAAAGCCCAGCGTCTCCTCCTGCCTGTATGCTAGATTCCACACAAAAAAACAACCATCACGCATTACTGTCATGGCTTCATGCTCAGAAAAAAATTGCCCATTATCTTAAATCTTTAACGATTAAGACAGCACTGTAGTCCTTGGGGAAAAGGGCCGTGGCTACAGCTTTTTCACCAGCTAAAATAGCCCTCCCCCTAAATACATGTAGGCCTACACTAATTAGTTTGTGTTCTGATTAATTTTCATTAAAATCAGCCCCCTCCTTCATAAGTCTCTAATGACGTTCCCAGCGACAAAGACATAAATAAACCACGATAATGTAAAACTTTGTTACAGAGACTCCCTACTCCGTGCCGTCCTCGCAGATTCTCACCAGCCATAGCGAAGCCCCCGAGGAGGCTGGCCTCGGACGGGGGCTCGGACGGGGGCACGCAGACCCACTGCTCGCAGCACTGGCCCGGAACTTGCACTTTACGGGGGGAGGGGCAGTCGGGCCCCGGGAGCATGACATCGAGGTCGCAGCGCGGCACGCAGCCGATGTTGCCGTCCTGGCAGACGCACTGGTACTTGCAGCTTGGGAAGAAGGTCTCGCCGTCCCCGTAAACGGCGTCGTCAAGGCGACAGACCTTTCCTTCGCGTGCTGTACAAAATAGACACAGACCGGCCTTTAAGTCACAGGGGTGTTTCTAAAAATATTTTTTCTCACATATTTATTGACTACACAAATACAATGAATAATGTTATCTTTTGTGCGACACGATAATAACTTGCAGTTGTTGATTATACTATGTCCCTACAGTTGTAAAACTGTAGTTCTACAGCTGAACATGAAATGTGTTCTTGGTGCTAACCAGCGTATTTAATTTAACAAGGTAATAGGTTCTTTTATTGGGAAGTCCTTTGTAGGCCTCATGAAAAGCTACCCATCTAACCTTAGCGTTATATTATTCATAATATTAGTATTTATTTATGTATGTATATCTACGTAGACCCGAGTTTTCGTGGCGCCTTCAACTTCATGGGTTCAAACGAGCCAGTGACGATACTGGGGCGTTATGGGAAATGTACTGGTTGTGCGCTGATGAATCCGTGCCCCCCTCCTTAATTACTCTACCTGCTTATCTAGGGGGTACAATCATTTTACCGCGACACGCCAGTGATTTCTTTCGTCTGTTTACTAACTCAATCAAGGTCTGAAAAAAAACCTGGAATACCAGTGCTTGGGTTTTTGTAAAACCTGGAACTGTGTAATTCAGTAACGTCAGAAGTCTGATTAAGACCGAAACTACAAAAAGAAACTTTGATCAAAAAAACACAGCAGATGGTAGCTTGCACTTATTCTAAATTATTTATTAAATTGGAACCACGAGAGTCTTAAAACATCTGCCAGTTTCTCGGAATTTCTAAAAACCGGTGTTAAACGGTCTTTTACAACTTAAAAAATGCATTAATGTTGATCCCACTTACTGATTTTTTCTAATTATAGGCAACCGTAACATTTTGGGATTCTTAATCGGAGTCATTAAATTTAAAGGGCGGAGCCACAATTAAGATCTTAATAATACTATTGAAACAGATAAGGCGCTTTATTGGGCACGCAGTGAATAAAACCATCGTCGGTACTTTTAAAACAAAGATGGTTTTGCAAAATGAATGGAGGACGGTGATGGATTCTGGTGCTGCAGATATCATGTAGTTTGTAAAATGAATATTACTCCCAGAAATAAACAAGCTGCAGAGAAATACACCGAGTCTATCAGTTCCTCATCGCGGCTTTTCAACGTCAAAATGAATTACAGCAGCTCATAAACGTAGAGTTTGATGCTGATTACGAGGCTCACCCATGCAGACCCCGCTCCTCCTGCGCACGTTAGCGGCGTAGTCGCAGCGCAGACCCCGGCGCGTGTCGCACGGGCTGCTTTCCGAGCACTGCTCTCCCCTCTGGCGGGCGCACGCGAGGCAGCACGCGCAGTCGTCCAGCACTAGGCGGACACCGGGGGCGCACGCGGGAGGCTCGGCGGCGCAGCGGCAGCGGGACGGACACTGCTGCGCCCACGCCGGGGAGAGTAGCTGCAAAGGAAGCGGCGTCCGTTAGGCCTGGCAAAACGTGAACATATAAACCCAGAATAAATAGATTATTGAAAAATACACTTACCTGTGCTGGCACAAAGAAAACAAAAAAAATAAAGTATTTCCCCACAAGGTACATCATCCTTAATGCTTCCACTGGCGTGTCTCTGCACCTCCAAAGGCACGTGCTAATCCAGAGTCCCTAGTCCGGGTAAATACCAGTCTGCAGGAGTATTTATAAAGCTCCTGACAGAAGTCAAAATGGGTGGTTTGGGAGGGGGAAAGACTCGCAATAATGTCCTTGTGTTCAGCACAACTGACTGTTAAGAGTGAAGTCTCAAAGTAACACTGCAGTGCAAAAATGCCAAACACACTTGACCCAAGCACAGATGCTCCGGAAGAGACGGAACTTGTCAGGAAGTTTTATGGATGTTCTTTATATAAACAATGCAGTCCAAGTCAAATTATTAATCACAATCAAAAATGACACCCCAAATTCAGCCCTGCCTGTACTTAAATGCTTAATTGCACAATGACACATCATTGGTCGATGACCCAGCTCAGTGCTGCTTTTTTGTCACAGTGGTGATTCCTGATGACACGCTTCATGTCGTTTTGTGAATGTGATTTTATGCTGCATGGTGCTATTTCCATGTAACCATGATAATTTACCAGATATGAGAAGTTGAAGGAGAAAGCCTCTGGATTTTTGTATAACACAGCATGTCTGCATGATACTTTTAGAAGGGCAGGGTACTGTTGGCTTTGGTACTCTGATTTCCTCCTGCAGTTCAAAGACATCCAGTTGGGAGACTTGGCATCTCTAAATTGCACATAATGTCAGAGATTGTGTGCATGTGTCCTGTAAGGGACTGCCATCCCTATCAGGGTGTAGTCCAGCTCCGTGCCCCATGATGCACTACCATCCCTATCAGGGTGTACCCCAGCTCCGTGCCCCATAATGCACTACCATCCCTATCAGGGTTACCCCAGCTCCGTGCCCCATGATGCACTGCCATCCCTATCAGGGTGTACCCCGGCTCCGTGCCCCATGATGCACTGCCATCCCTATCAGGGTGTACCCCTGCCTTGTGTTCCTTGCTTTCTGTGATGGACCTCAGGTCCCACTCACATCAGACCAGAATAATTGGCTGGATCATGCGATAGATTACATCTTTGTTCTGCAATTCAGTCTGCATCTCACCACTGTTGTACTAAGCAGATGCTAAACAATGCATGCTTAAGGCAGGGCTGGGGTTGTGGGAAGACTAGAGACTGCAGGGTCATGGAGGAAAAGGTATCAGGGAAGGGGATGGGGGGGGGGGGGGGGCTGCGCATCCTTGTTAGGGCTAGTTCATACATCTCTGCACGAGCACAAGACTCTCGCATCCACTCTGCGTTTGCGCACGCGGAGACGTGCATGGTGCTCCGGTCAAAGCCACGTACCATGCACTTGCACACAATGTGTTGTATTTATATTCTTATTAATAATATAAATTATTATTCTGATGTTCCCTGCACACGTACCACAGTAGGGAGATTTGTGTCTGTTTCTCTGTCCTGCCTGCACTCACGCCACATGTAGTGTTTGCGAACCACTCCAATATCTTCCATGTTGGTATTTAAAGTGGACGCTAGCGAATCGTTCATGCGCAGCGTGCGCAGGGCTGCGGGGACACAAATTTGGAGCGCAGCAGACGTTGGTGCGCAAAGCCGAAGCGCCGAAACGCGTCGTAAACGTTTGAGCAGACACATCGGCTAGTACGCGTGCAGGGGAGTATGAACCAGCCCTTACGGTGGGCTTGTCTCAGTGGGACTTGGCGAGTGGGCCCTTTCTGTGGCGGTTACCAGCAGGGCCATTCCTGGGTAATAGGCTGGGATAATGACTCAAAGATTATTGAAAAATCATCCCCCAAGCCATTCCCTGTTTTTCTCAGTTTTACAGACACTGCTAATTAATAGCCGTTCAGACACAGCAACATGCTGATGGGCGTTATGCATTAAAATGCTTCAGAATAAGCTTTAGAATGGCTTTGTGGATTCTGTGCAAATGATATTTTTTGAATACCATTTGTACCGTCAATGGTGCCGTTGGATTCCATATCTCTGCATTCTTTCCATTCTTCATCTCTATCTTTGTCCTAAATAAATACCTAGCTCTAGAGGATATCCAAAAATGGGCGAAAAAGATCCACCCTATTTCATTGTAGGTCCAGCTGATGGTCACAAGGAAATAGCTAGTGGATTGTTGGTGGTTGAAGCTGTGACCTGACTTAGATAAATAGTCTCACACTGGAAGCTGAGAACTATCAAGCTCTCTGTTTGCAGTCCTGTGTTTGCTGAGGGTGTCTGGGGCGTTCTCCTCGTATCCGAGCCTGAAAGTAGCGGGTCTAACTCGTGGGTTAGAAAACAAATTGGGGAACATTCTGGATGGGGTGCCAGTGTGTCCCACTCCAAGTTTGTGTCCAATCTCGAGTCACTGGTCCACCTGAATTCATGCCTTGGCACATTTGAAAATTTTTCTTTGACAAGGTATTTATCTCCCGTTGAAGCAGGACCATGGAAAATATGAACGCTCATGTGGAAGGCTGCGTCTTGAAATACTTTAAAAAAATATATTTGTAATGTTTGTAAGCAATTTGTTGGATTTATGGGGCTGCTGTAAAGTATTTGGATTACTTAATTTCATGCCTTAATTTTATTTCACATTAGTTTGACAAGACAGGTTAATTTATTGTGTTTGTTTTAATGAAAGTGTAGCTGGGATATTTACAGGCAGGTACCCTGTCAGATTAATAAATGTTTATAGACTGAAAAATGAAATGATTGCATTTTCTAAGGCTGGATTAATGCTGTGTTTCTATGATTATGTTCTTGTTACATGTTTCAGTCCTCATACGTTTCACAAAACAAAATTAACTTTTTCATCTTGGGTTCCCATTTAAGAGGAAGTGTATGTGTTGGACCACAATTGGTTTGACTTGTGTAGGTTTTTTCTGTGGTTTTAGCTTTAGATACAGCGTTTTTTCCACCAGGGAGCTGACCCTGGGCGTGGGGGGGGGGGGGGGGGGGGGGGGGGGGGGGGGGGGGGGGGGG
>JAODUD010000134.1:7886709-7928104 GCA_026784285.1 Stomatorhinus walkeri
GGGTGAACGGTTACTTCCTCCATCTTTTGAAGCCCATGAACATGCTGCAGCCGTACAGGATGGTGACCACAAAGGCAAATATCTGCAAAAGCAATGGAAAGCCCATGATGACAGACATCAGTGTAATACTGGACAAAACAAGTACAAAATGACAACAAAAGACGACAGTGTAGCTTCTGTCGCTCAACAAGTTCTATCACAAGAGTATAACGTAACAAAATGGACAGTGTCGCTATTTATAGGATTTTATTGACTCAAAATACAATGCAGCTGTTTCAAACGCTTTTCAAATTACAGTACTGTACACATTAAATTACTGAACTGTGTATAATTCAAATACGCTATAATACAGTATTGTATATAAAATATAGCTTATTGAAGTTTTGCATCTGGGCGGCTCATTTTTTATCATAGGCTTTGATGAGTCTATATTTGTCACTGAGAGAAAATGCCTCTTTTTCCCTGTCATGTTTTCTATGCACGAAGCATTAGCCTCAGGTAACCGGATAGCTATTAAAATAAAATTTTAAAAAAAGAAAATAATTATCATAGTTTTTTTCCATACGACATCATGTATGAAAAACCCAAAGTGAACACTTAGCGGACTACTTGATTACTATAAGCGAATTATTTAGACAGTGTTTGTACAGGAATTGTTCTGTCCCAAGCTTATTGATCTATATAAGCGGTTGATCGCTATAACCATGATCACTATAAGCAGGCTCCATTGTAATGATAATAGCAATATTATACAAGTAAGCTAGCTTTACATGATGTGTAAATTGTTAAAAAAAAAAACACACACACACACACACAGCTAGCTCTGGTGCATCATAAAAGTGCATCCATTGATTTGTGCTGCATAGGAAGGCTGGGATTTTGTTTTGGATGAAAACAGCTACAGCCGCTCATGTCCTGGTTAACCACACTTAACCCTAGTCAGCTTCAGAGATGCATGTGTGCAAGCAGTCCACTGTTTCGTGTTTACAGGGATGACATTTACCTAAATCAGCCAATGGCCTGAAAGTCACTGGAATTTGCTAAAGAATTTGCACCGTGCTGTTAGTCTACTGTGGGTCTGACCACCACAAGGGAACACCCTTGCATCTGTGACCACTGGCGCGCTCGCTGACGCGCTGGCTACCGCGTAAATCCGTGTGAAGAGTAGCGGGGAGACAGGCGATTACGTACAGTGGCTATAACTACGTTGACTCACAGACCGTCATATTTGGCAGGACAGAATTTCACCACTGATATTTGATATGTCTAGATGACAGAGTTTCTTGCTCATGGCTAAAATGACACAAAACCATAACGTCTTAGACTCTGAACCTCACTTAGCCATTTATTCAATTCACAGTATTCAACCCGCATTTATGCACATTGCACTACATATATAAGCCCTCATGTCTGGCCCCCCGTTTCACACGGTCCAGTGTTTTGCACTTTAAATCCTGTGAAAAGCCTTCCCTTGTCACTAGCAGTCTGCATGTCACACTGTAGTGGTGGGGGAACATTATTTCATGCTACTTTATGCCTGTATACAGATAGTATGACAATAAAGCTCAGTTTACTTGACTATTCCATTAAATACAGATAAAGTTCTCTTATAATGACAGCTTTGTACTAAATTACAGTTCTATCATTCTTCTGCGTGCAGTTTACCCTCAAGACAGGATAAGTGAGTTAGCTTTTTAAGGGTTTACGTGGCGGGACGGTGAAATGTCCTGAGGAGAAGGCTCTTCTGCGCAGCCCCCAGTGCTTTCATTTCCGCTGTGCCTGGGATCACAGCCCATGCTAGTGGTTTTCCTAGCTGCCTAGCGCTGCTTTTCCTGCACTCCAAACCCACAGAATCGGAACAGCCCCCCACCACTGCCGGCCCATCCTGCATTTTGAACCCGTCGGACTCAATGTGGTTCGATTCCCCAAGCACATACACTGTTAGAAGAAAAAGAGTATCGATTTGTACCTCTGCTTGTCCATGGGGCTGTATTCTCAGTGGTCTGCCAATTGTACCATAGCTGCAGGTTAATGTACCTTTTAAGGTACAGATATGGATTCTGAGGAACATCCCCAATGTACAATCACCATTAATGTACCCCAATGGTACAAATGTTCCTGAGTCTATTTCTGTACCTTAAAAGCTACATTTTCCTGTAGCTAATGGTAGAACTGGACAGACCCTTGAGGGTACGGCCCCAGGGACAAGCAAAGGTACAAATTTGTACTCTTTTTTTTTTTTTTTTTTTTGACAACGCATAACATAAAATTCTAAAAGTCTGTCTAATTCACTGAAATGCAACTTGATACTTGTATTTTTCTGAGATACATTTGGACAACCAGCATCCAATGCCCATGAGAGTTTGTTCAGGTCCACATCGACCCACAGACATCCACATTAGCACAAATTAGCCTGACAGGGACTCCTTCAGACACAGCAACGAGTGTGTACCTAAAATTGCTGCGGGCAACTAGGGTGGGATTCAAACCCTCAGCACTGGCAGAGTGTGGCAGCAGAAAAGTCCACTGTAACCAAAAACTCAAGGATGTCTCACTTATCAGTTTAGGATTGCTAGACAAGTAAAATAATAAACCAAGCCATTTATCTAGCTGCTCTTTATGAACTCAGTGCTTCCCTATCAAATTATCTAAAAAATAAAATCGGGTAGAAGAGGTGTTGGTGTGGCCTACAGGTGGTCAGTGTGAATCCCAGTGCCCCAGTGCAGTGATGGGGACACTGTACTGTAAAAATGGCATCGTCCCTCAGAAGAGACGTAAAACAGAGGTCCTGACTCTCTGAGGTCATAAAAGATC
This sequence comes from Stomatorhinus walkeri, assembly GCA_026784285.1. Lineage (NCBI taxonomy): Eukaryota > Metazoa > Chordata > Actinopteri > Osteoglossiformes > Mormyridae > Stomatorhinus > Stomatorhinus walkeri. Next base: position 7,889,524 of record JAODUD010000134.1, read on the forward strand.
CCTGGGCATCTTCTGAAAGAGTAGGAGTGGTACCCCGATGTCCTGGCTAATACTGCCCACTGTGGTCCTTTCAAATCTGGCCTCCTAATCATCCCCTATCTGGTGAATTCTCTCCTGCTCCTTCACCACCTTATCGCATCATCCAGGTGGGGGCTACACATTGGTAGAGGCTGAAGTGCCTGTTCTGTAAAGTACTGTGCGTGTCTTGAAGATTGTTATATAAATGTAACGTTCATTCTTTCAACATTCATACATGCTTGGTGACTCTGACTGCACCCAAAGGGAGTGAGGGGATGGGGACGGACGCAATCGGTCTGGCGCTTACTGTGGCTGCCACGTTGATGCTGTACTGGCGGCTGTCCAGAAAGGCGATGATGTTCTGTTCCGGTTTGGAAATGCAGGCCGTGTCATTGCTGCCTAAGCTTCCAGCTGCCGTCGTGGCCGCTTCAAGCACGAAGGCGCTGAAGTAGAGCACCAGGGCACCAAAGTGGTACACCATGTCCTGTGAACACCATCGAGTTTAAAGTAAATTAAAAAACATGAGAAATGCGTTATTAAAACCTCAGCTCCTCAGAGAGGGGTCGCTCGACGGGATTTACTGGGGAGCAGCAAACCAAAAACTTTATTTGATCCATCATTCCTGTCATCTTCACCCCATCCTTAAACGTAAAAGAATAAACTTCGCAAGAGGGACCCTGCTTGTCACAAGGAGGGGCAACATTTAATCATTTCATTGTTGCCATTGATTTTTACAAGGGCTTCACGAGTCATTCCCTCCTCCCAGTCCTAAACGTTCCCACCCTAAAAGAAGTGGTTTACAAACAAAACCGAAACTCCCCAGTGTCCTTCTGCTGTCACCGTTGATAATTGCGTTTGGTTGATGAAACTCGCAAAGCCACGCCCGACATTTGTACCGCCCGCTACGTTAGGCCAGACGCCACAAAAGCGTAAAAAAAATAATGAATGAATAAAAAACAGTCGGGAGACGCGTTGCGGTTGCAGCCAGTAATCCTTTTAGCCACATTGCCAGGCAAACGCTAATGTGAGGGACTTTAACTTATTGCAAAAAGTACTCATATTAACAGTGGCATGCAATTTTTCTGCAAGGCAATACAGATCATTTTATTAGAATGGCCGATAAGTTAGTCGGCGTCCGCTAGCTGTTTGTCGTTGCGAAGGTTACAGCTGTATCATACTGACACAAACTCTTGATGGACGGGTAGAGCTTGCTTTTCAGGGTGGTGTTCGCAAGAAACAAAGATTTCCTCAAGTAGCAAGGCAGACCAGTAAGTTAGATCAAAAGGCAGAGCCTACGGTTTTTTTTTAGTTTGATATCCGTAGGTTTTTTTCAGAGTACACGATCAATATGGCACGATCAGCTTCTCGGCATTCCTGCAGACGTTACACAAAAATGATTTATGCTCTATGGTCAATGATTTTATGGAGGTGACGGTGCATTGATGATGCACACTAGGCTGGACAGCTGCATGCTTATAAGAAAGACCTAAAGAATCACGTATAGTACGACCGGACGTTTCGATGACGCGCCGCTAGACCCCTTTTACTGCCCCAGTGCCCCAGTGAAATCTCACGTTCAAATCATATGGGTAATGAGGGACCCTGTGTCCCAGTACAGATTTATGTCTAACAATTTCCCTGCCTGTCAACAAATGATCAGGTAAAAAATTGGAAAATGATATACTGGCAAATAAATGTTGACGTGACAAGCAAGTCGCCGGTAAAAACAGCATCCCCCATGAAATTTGATGAACCTGAAACCAGCTTTAAAGGCTCACCAGGAAATTCCAGTCCGTATTGATTTTGTCCACATAGCCCAGGAGAAACAGCAGGAGGAAGGCAGTCGAGAAGAAAAACAGGATCACTGAGACAAACAGGACCCAGCCTTGCAGCAAGGGCACCGGTAAGTTGGATGAGGCCACCAGGATCCATACTAGTCCTCCAAATATCTGCAAGCACAGAAATGAGCCCTAGTTTACACCACAACGTGCAGGCCTGTGCCTGTTCCTAGCATTAAAATCAGCAAGAATTCCCTAAAAAGTCAGTGCCTAGTTACTTATTTACTTCGGCAGATCGTTAAATACCGATTAACACTTTTGTAAACGTCTCGCCAGCAAATCAATGAAATAAATGACGCTCATTATTTCATGAAGCATTATTTTTTGCGACGTTAGACCGTACCTGTCATTTACCTGAAATCATGTGTTTTAATGCATCATTGTTATGCATTTCTGCTTCCAGTAAAAAAAAAAAGTGCAAAAAAAAACATCGTACTGTGTCATCAGCAAAACAACCCGTACCGGAGAAAAACCACCTGTGCTACAACAAACTTTGTCAAATAAATAATCAGAATAAGTCACTCACAATTTCCAGGCAGATCAGCGCCCCGGAGTATGTCCTCAATATGTCTACCCCAATAGGTAAAGAAACAATCGGGGTCGGGTAGGACGTTGCAGCGGCATTAGCTGGATCCGACATGCTTTCGGTGGATCGGAGGGCTTTGCTGGCCAGGATCGGAGGTTACAGGCGGATTCCTGTCGGATCACGTGGGCCGCACAGGTGGGACAGGTGCGCGCGGCCACGCCCTCCGCTTGCCGGAAGCGCGCGCCTCTTGCTAAATATTAATTGAGCTTAAATGTGTAAATAAAACCGTCTGCCTGCAAACCGCAATAGCAAACTGGTCCTTCGTGTTTGCTGAAAGGTGCACAGAAATCTGTAAAAGCCGGCATTTATAATACAAATAAATCATAAATAAAGTCTCTGTTTAAGATTGTGGTTTGCCTGCAGCGTTGACCTTCTCTGACAGGGCAGTCTGTTATAAGCCTTTCAATGTGCTGTTGGTCTATGTGGTTTGTATCTATGCCACAAATGAAACTTTTAAAGTGAACTGCAAAGGTAAGTGTTACATTGAGACACATACGCTAATGGCCGCAAATGAAAAAAACTTTTGTTTCAGACAGGAAAGATGTTTTTTAATGCCCTAAGAATGAGAACTTTAAAGCGCCTTGAGAATAGAAAGAAAGAAAATGAATAAAAAGTGGAACACGATATGGCCAAGATCAATTTTAAACAAAAATGCAGGCTTTGTTTACATAGGCTATATCTCCTTTAGTACAGTTAAGCACACAGAGTATACCAGAAAGCTGAGACTGGTAATCATAGACATACCGTATATGTGGGAAAATAGGCCCATAGCTTTTCTTGTTAAATATTATCCTAATATAAAATATAAAAACAAGATATTAACGATAGTTGTCAACATGGTGAAGATAGTGATGTCAAATAGTTTAATTAATGATCAACCAGTCGGCCTATAGTTCAACAGTGTAACGACCGGTTTGTGCAAAGTACACATGCCATCCCATTGAGAAATGACCGCTAAGCAGTGAGACGACGTGTAAGCAAATGGAGGGGTTTTGCTTCAGCTTCAGAAGGATCTTAAGGAAATCAAGAAGTGGCGGCTTGATTTGTGTGAATGCATAAATTTGCTTGTATCTGCGAGGTTTGCAGTGAGAGACCCTGTTTTGAGAACTACCACCATGATAGCAGAGTTCATGGTTTATTATTATATTATTTTGTGTAGTTATATTAGCGAGAACAACTCCCTATAATGCCAGTGCTTTATGTTTTATTAAGGAAAACAGTGCATTCTGAGGTCAGGATGTTTCATAGTATACATTTTACAGGTAAGGATACAATTATTTTAATACAGGCCTACTGAAAAGTGTATAGTTAAATATGCCTGTGATTTTTCTTTTGGTTTTGCTTATATTGACATATACCTCCTAATAATACCTAACTTAATAGTGTTCACCAGCGTTCATCCGTACATGCATTTACTGGGTCTATATAGATCCTCAGATTTGAGTCTTCCAACTGCGCTGTGGAGCATGTCAGTGGGAATTTTTGCCCATTCATCCAGAAGAGCATTTGTGAGGCCAGGAACTGATGTTGGACATGAAGAACTGGCTCACAATGTCCATTCCAGTTCATGCTAAAGGCGTTCAATGGGGTTGAGGTCAGGGCTCAGTGCAGCCCAGTCAAGTTCTTCCACACCAAACTCACCCAACCATGTCATTACGGACCTTGTTTTGTGCACTGGAGCACAGTCACACTGGAACAGAAAGGGCCTTCCTCAAACTGTTCACAAAAAGTTGGAAGCATAGGATTGTCCAAAATGTCTTGGTATGCTGAAGCAGTAAGAGTTCCCTTCACTGGAACTAAGGGGCTAAAGCCAACCCCTGAAAGACAACCCCATACCATTATCCCTCCCCCACAAACTTTACAGCATGATGCAGTCAGGCAGATAACGTTTTCCTGACATCTACGAAACCCAGACTCATCCATCAGACTGCCAGACAGAAAAGTGTGATTCATCATTCCACAGAACACGTTTCCACTGCTCCAGAGTCCAGTGTCAGCGTGCTTCACACCACTGCATCTGATGCTTGGCATTAAACTAGGTGATGTGAGGTTTGCATGCATCTGCTCGGCTATGGAAGCTCATTCCATGAAGCTCCTGGTGCACAGTCTTTGTATTGGGGTTAATGCTAGAGGAAGTTTGGAACTTTGCAGTTAATGAGTCAGAGTGTTGGCAGGTTTTACACACTGTGCACCTCAGAACTCAGTGACCCCGCTCTGTTACTTACATGGTCTGCCAGTTCATGGCTGAGTTTCTGTTGTTCCTAAGCACTTACACATTGCAATAATACCACTTACAGTTGGCCGTGGAATATCAAGCATGGAAGAAATTTCGCAAACAGACTTATTGCAAAGGTAGCATCCTATGACAGTACCATGCTTGAATTCACTGAGTTCATGTAAGGGAACAAAACGGTTTGTCGCAGAGTGGAGACCATAATCACTGCTATCTCTGACTGTGAGTGTTTACATTCTGTATCCTGTGTTGTACTTGGTGCCAATGTTTCAAGTGGTCAAATAAGTTTGCAATACTTCCAGTTCTAGTTGGCACAAATTTTCAGCTGTTTATAATACATAGCCCAAGTCTGTTGCGTGTAGAACTTCACAAATTGCAGAAGTACCGCCACACAACCAGCATCTTTTTGCCTTGTTAATCCACAATAGGTTATTCCGCAGCGACACTGTAAATTTCCGGCAAGGGAGCGCTCGTGCCTCCCATGACCCACATGACCCACTAAAATCCTGCCATAACCAGAGTTTGAAAAATAGTGAGGTGCGGGACCATGGGGGGTTGGTCTCATCAATCCCATTATTGATACCGCCCCCTTCATAGGAGGTTTATTTTTTATTAATTAGTTATGTGAAACGTTAGTTAGCCTATTGTTTTTTTCTATTCAGGTGACTATTTAGCTTCAAATTTTATTTTTAGCTCTTATAAATGACCGAAGCGCGAAGCTCGGTGACGTCTACCCCTGACCATAACAGTAGCACGTGGCCTAATCCGCTAACGCAGTGAACCATGTTGTGCTAGCTTGTCCGCTCTTAAAGGCTACTATATGATTGGCTGGAATTGCTATCATTTCTGTGATGTGCTTCGTTGACGTGCTATCAAGCCATGCATCTTATCGATAGTTTACCACATTGTTTCACTATAGTATCGTATAATATGGCAATTAGTTGATATATCATTTATATCGCCCAGCCGTGCAAGGCTGCGGTATGTGCCTAGCTGCAGATCTTTGGGTTTTATGATGTAACCATAGCTCCTGGAGGAAACCTGCAAACACAATGTGGGGCAATGAGGACACTCACGCTCACTAGCACTTTCCTCATTTTCGCTATTTTCATTTTTTAAATGATTTAATATAACAATTCACCAGGTGGCGCTGTGTAGCACATTCAACCAACTGTGGAAAATAAATTGTTTCAGGTATTTATTGTACGTTTAAATCATATAATATTTAATAGCGAAACAAATATTTATTACGAATTACACGTGCTCTTGTTTGGCTAGACTGACCTACATTAAATGAAATGTTTTTCAACAAGCATCGCAGCAGCATGCAAAATGTTGCAGCTGATACGGGATATTTATACTAGAGATCTACTAAGATAAGATATACTTTATGGGCACATTTTATACGTTATATACTATATGTTTTTATTGATCCCGGGGGAAATCTTTTAAAACTCCAGATATGCAGGCATCACGAGGCGGTGCTAGCTACCCTGCCTTTCTTGGTAAACTCGCACATGTAGTACATGGCGGCGTCGCAGTCCGCCGGCATCCACGCTCCGGTGCTCGCCATTTCCACGCAAGTTCCGTTCCTCTGCGCGCTCCCGACTGTGCTCCAAGAGGTGAAGTTTTGCAGCGGCGAGCGGTCCGTGAACGCGTGCTCGCCCCCAGACTCCGCGGCACGCAGCCCAATGTACGCGTGAGTAAGGCCTGCTTGATTGATGTAACTGGCGATCAGGGCGTTTGCCGCCTCGCTTTTGGGCATGGCCAGGGTGCCACCCCGCAGCTTGCAGCTCAGAAGAGCGTCTTTGTACTTCCTCGCCTCTTTGACAATTAGATAGAACTTCTCATCGGTCTCCTTGATCCCTAAAATGACTGTAATAGTAAGACATTCTAGTAAAGTTAAAAATGGGTGAACTGCAGTCAATTTGCATTTTGCCAGCATATTTCCCTTGTGTTTGCATGAGTCTGTCTGGTTTCCTTCTGTAACTCAAAAACATGCAGCTAGTTGAACTCCTTGTCTCTGTGTGTTTGTGTGCCCTGTGATGGACTGGCATCCCCAGGGGTGTAGGAATCTGGGAACAAAGGGCACGTCCCCTTCCCCAAAATCAAACGCCATCCTACAAAAAATCTACAGATGGATTGATAATAATAAATTGCTTGGGTTCTTGCAAACAGACTGCAACACTTCACAGGAATGTAAAAAGGCAGTCGCCCTCATACGATTGCGAGGGAACACAACCTGCGGTGTGCAGGTCTGGCTCTGATCATCTTTGGGGGTCTCAGTTCATCAAGGGCAAGCAAATCGCACATGTTAAAGTCACGGGAGAGCCATGCATAGCTTGAATGTGACCGCGATGTGACGTTACCACTTTTCATGAAATCGACAGAGTTCTTCAGCTTGCCAACGGTGACGTCCAGCTGCCCAACAACCTTCCTGTAGCGCCCGCAGTCGCAGGTTGTGCCTGTCGGCAGGGCAAATGTCTTACATCTCAAATGCATTTCATAAAAATATTTCTCGAATGGTTTTGAGCAGTATTGAAGGTGTACTCCGCCTTGTTGCCCTGCACTAACTCAGTATTGGCTCCAGGACCCCTGCAAACTTGTGCTGGATAAGCAGTTGGAATATAAATGGAAGGATGGATGAATGAATTAATTGAAAACTTCAGAATGTAATTGCAATTAAAATGCAATTCAAAATGTAATTGCAAATGTACTGCACATGCAACTGAAATGTAATTAAACAACAGTACTATCATGTTAAGTACAGCTGTATTTGAATTAAAATAAAATAAAATATTAAATATTGTACCAGGTCTTCCTTTAAGTCCCGGAGGTCCATCAATGCCACGTATGCCTTTGTCCCCTGAAATGATAAAAGTCACATAAAGATCTTAAAGTAACTGAATGTCCAACCATAAGGCTGAATGTCAGCAGCATATGCTTCCTGCTCTTCTGGGTTTCACAAATGGTTTAAGGATAAATGGAAGATGTTTTTGAGATGTAAAGTGTGACGATCCCTTTTGAGAACTGAGAAACAGAAGGTTTGAAAAACTGCCTGTCGTGCATCATGTACACCAGCAGAGGGCCACACTGTACAGTAGGTCTTCTCAAGCACTTGGTTAAATATGGATCTAAAAGCAACAACCTAGGTGGGGAGATGTTTCGTTCCATGTTAAAGTGTCTGTCTTTACGTGTGTGTGGGGGGGGTAATTGTATTACAATAGCAGGTGGGATATCGATTAAGTCCTTAAAATCTACAAATGAACGGTTACATTGCTAATTCTAGCTGTAGTCCTTAGACCCTAAAATGTGTCAGCAAAAAACCCAATTGTATGAGATGGTAAATTTCTTAGTCACTTTGAGAAAAGACCTAACAATTAAGCAGTAAAAATAATGACAGTGGAGATACTGATTGTGAACTGTAAAAGTTCATGGTTTTTCCCATCTTGTAAAATCAGGTTCAATGAATTTTACATATTGAGAGTGCTGTCACAACCTAGGAGAAAAACACATAAAAACTGATTATATCCATAAAAAAATAACTTATATCCACACCCTGAATTCGGGCCCTTAATAGCTTCCTGTGCTGGATTCGACTGCAGACTATGTCACAATCAGGCCGACTGTTAAACTCCCATACACTGCACTCCAAGTAGAGTTCTACAGCCAACTCATGGATGTGGTTTGATGTTAAGTAAACATGCGCGTCAAAGTCCTTCAAAGTCCTTCCAGCTCCCAATCCAAATTAGAGGCTTTTGCTGATGATAATGATGATGCGTTTGAGACATGCTGGACTGAACTCAGGTGTGGAGGGGCGGTGTCCTGGTGTAAAAATGGCGTAAAGCACTGGTGTGAGGGAGCCACCTTCCCCAAGCGGGCCAGATTCGGCTTGGAGGTTCAGGACTGTACCTCTTTCTCCAACTGGGCCGGTCTTCCCCATTGGCCCAGTGTCTCCCTGGCTACCCAGCTCCCCCCTAAATCCTGCAATGGGACAGAGAAAGAGCAAACGCTGTCACGGAGGAAAACGCCTTCAACGTGAATGATGGACGGATTTGGAAACGGTCGTAAAGCCTCGGAACCGCGTTGTCTCGCTGGGTTTGTACAAGCTTGTTATCTATACTCGGATGACCCCCAAACTTAGGATTTCACCAGAAATGTGTGGATTTTCTTACAAAATCCCTCTGCCTGGCTGTCTCAGGGCTGAGGTGCTGGAAGACGTCTTCCCCAATATCCCCGATTTGATGAAACAGACCACAGTCAGGCACATCTCACTCGCCTGTCTTCAAATTTCTCATCTGATACAGTTTTAGAGCAATTTATTGACGGGAAAGGCCTGGATTTGCCTTGGTATTGTTTACTTTAATATTCCTCAGTATCTGATTACATTATATGGGTGTAATATTCATGTCTTTGAATTTAAGGGTTTTTCCACAGAAAATACTGGGATAATTTTGCTACTGGTAGTAAATCCGAACCAGACTGCGGTTGCCTTAGGTCATTTTTAACTGCAGCATCTTTACACGTAAAGCAGTTTTACTTTTACCTACATGCTTGTCATGTTCTTATTGGGTAGACTAGTCCTACAGGAAACAGGGTTACATGGCAAATAAAGACTTTGATTCTTGACTCTTAAATGATTTTTGGGGTCACGTTCGTGGTTTGGATTTGATACAGTGGGACTCCGAGTGGAGCAGTTAAGGGGGGGGTTATGTGACACCAGAATGGATGGGTTTAACAAAAAGCAGTGGTAAGGAATAATAACAGAAGACAGCTGTTTTAGGGTCAGCACAGGGAGAAACAAACAGAATATGTGTTGGGGCACAGCAAGGGGCAGGATTGGCCACTGGGGGGGGTCTGAGTGTGTTTCCAGGAGTTAAGAAACTGAGCCGGTCATAATCAGCAAAATAAAGGAAGGTCCGTTTTAAAGGATGCAGTTCCTCTACTTAATAAACACTGAGCGAAGCTGTGCATTTGGTACATGCCACTTGCATGCAAACCATCTTTCGATATCCCGAGAAAAATTCGTGTACATGAAGGGTAAGTCTGGTAAATGAATGACTGTATACGTAAATACCGTCAGATAACAGAGGTTTTGTTTTTGGCTGGCGGCTCAGACCACGTGACGGGTGTTTCCACGGAGACAGACGTAGTTGTGAATGAAGGCTCCACCTTGAAAACAGTACGGGAGGGGGTGGAAGGTAAATAAATAAACAAAAAATGCTTCGCTTCAGCCCCGACGGGGAACGGCTGAAACTGTGGCCGCAGACGTAATTAACGTGTCTGCCTCGCTTGGGAGCAGGCCCTCGGAGTTTCCTGGCTCGGGTTTGCGTCACAGGATGGCCCGCCAGGCTAACGTGCTCGTGCTCGTGGCCGTGCCCGTGCCCGTGCCCGTGCTCGGCTGCGCGGCGCTACTGCCCAGGTGTGGAGACTCTTCCTTTAAACGTCCGTCCAGTTGGCAGCGTACAGTGCGGCGCAGCATCGGCTTTTCAATGAGGACGCTCACCTCAGGCTCATCGACATGCAGCGTAAACATAATTCTGCCGTATTGCAGTTTCAAACAAACTAATGGAGACGTAAGAAAAACACTGGAACCTGGCTGCCCAGTCGGGCCCGCTTTTCCCAGCCTTCCCTGCTCCCCTGCATCGCCATTGTCTCCCGGCTCTCCTGTCGGCAGAGAAAAGACGCAGGTTTTACCCCCAGCGCTCCGCGGATGCTTTATTTACACAAAATCATAATCAGTTTCCTTAAATATCCCGGTACTGATTAGTAAATTAGTCATCATTAGCAGGAAGCATTAGCATTCAGCACAGTCTCTATTTAGTACTATTAGTAATGTACTAAATACTCTGACATGGCCTTTAGAGTAACCCTGCACTCCATTGTCAATGCATGGCTGGATGTTCGCTCTATGTTTTCCTTTTGTCCACACACTTAATTATAGAATGGTAATTAACAAATTATATATTTCCTTAATTGACGAAACTGAACTCCTTTCAGCGGGTTGAGGGTTGCTGTAAAGGCCCATCGCGGTTGGGAGACGTTCTGCTTTATTCTCCCTCCCATGGTTAACATGAATCCGTTACAGAGAAATAAGCAGTTTTATCGTGTTGCAGCTGTACAAATAGAGACTATCGCGCCATTGGATGCGTGGCAAGCTTGTTTTCTTTCGGCAGAGTAGAAGTTGCTTTGTCTAAGGGTTTTGTTCTTTTTTTCCTTGCCACAGTGTTGGACATGATGCGTGCTACTATCACTTTGGCTCTTTGTTTGTCAGCTAACGGGAATCGACCGTTTTTTCAGCACAATTCCTTAGTGGCTGAGTAAAAACAAGCGTTCGGTGGCATAAACATTGCAGTGGACTGTCATGAGAGGTCACCTGTCATGCTCATTAACAAAAACAACCGAACCATGCTATTTTGAAGCGTGGTTTTTGCTTAGTGATAAAAGCGGGTGTTGCCGACACAAAGAGAAAGATGTTTGTGTTGAATTATTTAAAATAAAAACTGAGTCTGTCTCTGTTGTGGCTACAGAACTTTAACTCAATATATAAAGATTAGTAAACACTGCAGGTAACATATTGAATAATATATAGTATGTATACTTGTTTTTGAAAAACAACTTGTCTTCATCTATGCTGTTAGGTTATTTTTGTTTTTAATACTCTCCATAGTATGTAAGCATGTAATACTCTGTAAGCGCAGTGTTTCCTTACCTTTCAATCCTAGCAGTATTGCATTTGAACAAACATCTGTGGCACCTAGAAACGCAAATGCTTTGAAAAGTAAAAAGAAGAAGCAGCACACCCTTCTGCAGTCCAGGCCCCCCATACTCGATCTCCGGCAGGATGGCTGGCGGGGAAGATGGATCTCAAGCTTGTTTACTGGACCTTATCACTTTCCCACAGAGCTGTCACACCACATTATCCAGGACACAAAACTGCTTTTTGTGCATGTGCATGTAACGCATTACTTTATTGGCTGTTTAGCCCCAGAAAGGATTTCAGCAGCTGCCTACAAATGCATAATATTAATTGAATTGCCCGTGTCATTGAGGGGGAGGTATAATTCATATTTATTTCCTTCTTTATTCCAGTATAAAAAATAATATATCAGACTTTAGGACGGACTGTTTCTGTTAATATTTTGGTTAAGGGCCATAAACCTGATTGCTGTTATTGTTGTTCTTTGTTATTGTTGTTATTGCTAAGTTGTATAGTTTCATAAGTGAAACTTTGACTCATTTATTCAGCTGGATATTTTTAGTAAAGAACATTGGTGCTCTGCGCAAAGATTCAACAACAGGGACTTGGTTGCACATCCAGTTCCAACAGCCCCTAGCCTACCCTGGAGAGCCAAAAGTTACCGGCCAGCGCTTTTGGAATGATGTTTTGGCATGACGACTTGGCGTGGATCGCTGTCGCAAATCCATAATGGCCCTTAAAAGATGTCCATAAAACTTTGCCTCTTCTGATGAAGGAAAATCAGTGTGGGACTCTGAATGGTTATTTTTAATTGGGCTTATCAGCCATCGCTTTGCTGGCCAGCGTTTGTCCAGTCCAAGTAATTATTAAAGGGTGGTTTGGTGTGTGTTTTTGGTAGCATTACTAAATACTACCAAAAAGAACTCCTAGTGAGTCATATAGAGGAAGAAATTCCTTTTCCTGTTTCCTTTCCACGGCAGGAAGCCAGGAAGTCACCCAGTCTACGCTTCTTTCATTGGGCTAATTTGGACATAGAGGTGGGCTCACAGCTAGCAATTATTACAAAGGCTAATTGTAGACATGTGGGGTAATACCAAGCCTTTTATGTAACCAACAAGAAGGAGGGTGATTCAAGCTTTTATGCTGAAGTTTAGTGGGTGGTAAACCATTATGTTACGCCACAAGCCATTCACAACATGTACAACATTATGACATATGACGTGGGTGAACAGAAATTCTCGGGGAGGTTTAAGATTTGCAAATTGGGGTAAAAAAAATTTTACAAGTTATTTTACGATATTTTCTTGAATAAATACTGATAACATGCTTACATGGCAGTGTGGGGCACTTCAGGTTCAGAAGCAGCAAATCCTGTGACTCTTTATTCTCAACTGGTTTGTAGGTAGTGGACCTGAAATGGTCAGCACTGCTACAGTGATTGAAAAGAGGAGGGAGAGCCATCTGCTGCTGGTTTGACCCTCATGTTATGAATAAATTAGCTGAGCAGACCTGAGCAGGTGGTGGACTGGCTCGAAGCGAGGGACTCGCCATCCGGCCAGCTGTCACATATGTGTACGCTTTGGGTTTTCAGCTTATCCTGCATCAGGTTTGTCTTTTTCTCTGGTTAAAAACGGCCCAGGCTCCGCATCCCCGCTGTCACACACCTCAACGACCTGCCACACCTTATAAACAAATTCGAACCGACTCATTTGCTTATAATCATCGAACAGAGATTTTGCCCTGTCTCTGTTGGTGTTTTTTTCCAGTCGTAAAACTTTAACTAGGGATTCAAATGAACACCTGTGTAAAATGCGATCGCGTGGCAACGCAGAATGTGAAGACGTGCTCCCTGTTATCTCTTAACAGCACTGCGACGTCATCGTTTTGGTGCGTACTGGTTGTTTTTTATTTATAGATTATAATGCTTCCTGTTCTGTAAAGCAGACCCGGCATAAACGTGTGTGTGTCTGTGTCCATGTTCTGTCGACGGTTCTGTTTCTTTACTCATAAAGACGGGCTGGTATATAAATATAGATATGTTATGCAATTTGGTCACAGAGTAAATATTTTTTGCATGCTAAAATAGGCTACACTTGATTCATAATGAAGTCACCATCTGACTTGTCATGAACCAGGAGTGATGGTGACCGCTAACATCTCAGTCACCGAAGGGCAATTAGCTGCAGCTAAATTTGCCCCGCTGGATGCAGGACGGCCGTCATGCTCCGCCCCTCTTCCCTGGCAACCTTTCACGTGGTAGCATCTGGAGAAATCCGCCCCGCGCTTTGTTTTCTTTGTATGACCTCGTGCTCTGGCCGAGTCCGCCACATGGCAGAAAGGCCTGCGTGTGTCTGACACGCTTAAGGGCCCTTTGAAGGCGTCCCTGCCTACCGCGGCCCGGGCCGTTCCGTGGACTCGTATTCCTCCCCGCTTCTAAAGTGGAACTAAATACAGTTGGCCCTCCATATCTGCGGGTTCTGCATCTGCAAATTCGACCAACCACAGATTAAGAGAGAGAAAAAAATCCAAGAAGTTCCAAAAAAGCAAAGCTGAGCACTGCATTGAAACTGCATGAATGTAGCCACGTGTAGGCATACACTGCACAATCGGTAAGCGTGAAAAGAAAGAAAATGTTACATTGTTGCTGACATGCACTATGTAGCTAGGCCTACGATGGCTGCACCTGTACTGAACATGTACAGATTTTTCCCTTGTCATTATTCCCTAAACAATACAATATGACAACTATCTGCAAAGCATTTTGTTGTATTAGGCATCATAAGTAATCTACAGGTAATGTAAAGTATACAGGAGGATGTGAGTAGGTTATATCCAAATATTATGCCATTTTATACAAAGGACTTGAGCATCTGCGGATTCTGGTATCTGATCATATAGCTCTGCCATGGAACTCCAGGGGGGGTATTCAGGAAGCAGGATTTCTTCATTTCTTCATTAGCCAGATAACTTAAGCCAAATTTAAGGATTGTCCAACAGGAAGGTCACTTACCTCTCTTCCTAATGGACGGTTTTCATGTTAGGCTTAAGGTATCTGGCTAACTGAAATATCCTGCTTTGTGGAATACCTCCCAGGTCACAGCTGCCGAGTGTTTCAACAGAACTGCATTTTGGCCTGTTTACAGCAGGGATGGACGGTGTTTGCCGGATGAAAGAAACAATGAAACTAATGGCTCCTATGTCACTGAATCAGTAAATAAGCACAAATTTCGTTTGGGTATTGCACTATATACATTACAACAGAAAAGCTATAGTGTAATTATTTTCCGAAACTTCAAAGAAAGTTTATGAGTAATGCTCCTGGAATGTATATTTAAAGAGTGAATTTTGAGGATGGTCTCTGATGTTGCTGGGGGGGTTGTTTAGAAGAACTTAAGTGTACCATGTCGAAGTTCTGTCTAAAATTTCCCCTTATGGATAATGAAGAGGGATGGTGGATCCCCTTTTCTGCACAGCCATTTTGATCCTATCTTTGCAGATGGCATAGATGACGAGCCAGGCTTGCTTGGAGCTCGCAAGAATCGGAGGCCAAAGTGTCACAAACAAGCTAAGTGACATCTCTCATATTTGTGTTTTCATTTTGCTGAGAATTTTGCTGGTGCAATACAATATGATATGAGTTGTACTAACGCCATACAAACCAATTTTTACTCCTAACCAAGGGTCATCGTCATCATAGTAATGACAGATATGATTATCAAACGTGGCACCAACACAGATGAATCTTGCCACGGACACGGTTCTGCATACAGGCAGGTTTACGGTGCCTGCTTCTTACTAACAGCCTTGTTACCTCATCGGTTGTGCTGTTCTTTATGCACAATTGCATACAATGTTCACAGAAAGTATTGGAACACTTGCTTAATCCTATAAAAATGTTGCAAATTTATTGGTTTTATAACAAAACTCCATTGACAAGCAACATTTAACATACCTGCACCTAACCCCCGCACATTTTCTTTTGTCGTGATTTTTCTTTTTGACTGACTCGTTCAGTTCTGTTCTTGCCATTTTGCTGTCAGTCATTGACTCCCAAAGGGACACCGAACACAAATGTTATATATATATATAATTAAACAAATGAATAAAGTAATGATTTTTTTGTTATGAAACTAATACATTTCCAATATTTGTACTTATTTAAGCAAGCATCTCAAGACTAAGCAAGCACTGCATATGTTCTGTAAATATGCAGGGGACGGATAATGCAGTGATCGAATGTGGTTTTATGGTAAAAACAGGCTTGCCAATACATTGAAATATGAAGTTCAAGCCCTTTGACAAATGGCTGCATTCTTTAAATGTTTGGGTTTTATTTTCATAGTGTTATCATAAACACTTCCTAATATGCAGTCATTTAGGAGGACATTCTGAAATGTCAAGATATCGTCGGCCAAATAAAACTATGCCATCAGTAATGGCCTCAGCTGAGCCACTTCAGAAGGGCCTTATATGTATATTGCATTTATAATAATATTTTCATACCACTTTGATGACAAAGTTATTGCTTATTTCTCATCTCTCAATAACAGCCAATTAGGCTGTAAGTGTTTTTGGAAATCTCATCTTTCCAGACTTCAGTTGGAATTTCCTATTATTTATGGTCAAAATACAGCCTTGGACTGAGGATACGGTTTCCTTGATTTCTATTATAATATTCGTAAATTCTGAAAATAAGTCATTCAGTGGTTAAAAACGATACATTTCTATGGTAAAAAATACTGCAGACAGAATCTTCTGCATTTTTTAAATATTCATGCCTCTTGGAAAATAACATACATTTCATTACATTTCTTAAATAGCTACGTCAGTGTCTCACGCGTAAATCGGTCTAGCTGGTATTGTATCTGTTTTTCCATTCATGATAATGTTTTTTGGTGTGTCCACTATGGCACCTAAATGAAAGCATCTGTGGTCCGAAGGGCAAATGACAGAAAACAGTGGCAACATCAAAATTTTATGTCTCTCGTGGTCCATCACTGTGACCGAATTAACATGAAAAAATTCCCCGCCTACCCTAGCACATTGTGAAATCCAAGATCCTGCTCGCCCATGTCTTGGATCTGTTTGTTGAATCTCGTGCCCATGGAGAGTAAGTGCGACATTCCACTGGAAACAGCTGCCTGCCTTCCATCTCCAGAACTTTCTGAACTGGAGTCCGGTTCAAAAGCCGTGACATTTAGTGTGCCGGTCCAAAAATGTCCCCTAATTCACCGAAAAAAAACAGAGAGTAGATACAAACAAAAATTTCTGCCAAAGAGATGAGTACAACATAAAGGAAATAGTTGGTGTTGCAAGATTGTTCTATTAAAAGTAGTGGTTAAAGGCTTTATTCTTATGACCTTTCATATGCTTAGTGGCAATTTACACCATATTCTTGAAGTCTTAAAAACAAGTTGAAATGAATTAGTGGAACGGTGCCGTTTTTACAGCTTGGCTACTGTGTATGCGGTATGTGTGTCCGTTTAAGCACGCGTAATTTTTATTACGACAATTATAGTCTGTGTATTGAATTGACACCAGCTGGATGATACAGAGGCTTCCCATAATAGAGTTCCTACAGGTCTCCAGACAAATAAATATGAAACCAGCCCTTCATTTGATGTGTGAGTGTTTAACGCAGCACTGACACGGGTGTTTTCCTGCGGAAGTGAATGACTTAGGAGATTTTAGCTGTGGTATCTGGTTTATGAAACATCTCCGTTAAATGAGAGTGGGTGTGTGTGTGTTAGGGGTGGGGGGAGTTAAGGCTCCTCTTCGCCTAGTAGGTGCAGGCCTTGGCTTTGTCACTGCCTAATCTTGGCCCCCTTGCCTTGGGGGTGGGTTGGGGCTCTGTGGGTTAGGAAGCAGTACCCATGTCTAGAAGTTCTGCAGTTTGACTTCCATGACTGGGAAAGTATGTGAAAAAGTATGTGATGGTGTGCTTAAGCTAGTAACACAGCAAACAATCGTAATCCTTCAGGTCGATCTTGAACACGCCCATTAGACATTTACTGTGCTGTATAAAAGTAATGAACCCATAGATTTCATGACTGGTCGAACATCATCTGGTATCAATAGCCTCAAACAGGCACTTTGAATACCTGGAGATCAGAAGTGCAGAATGTTCAGTGGGAATTCTGGAATATTCTTTCTTATAGAACTGCTGCAGCCCGACCATATTCTTTGGATGTCTGGTGTGGACGGCTCTCATGACATTCCACAGCATCTCTGTTGGGCTGTGGTCTGGACTTTGGCTGGGTTACTCCAAAAGGTGGATTTTTTTTAATCCATTCAGCAGCATATTTACCTCCATGTGTAGGATCATTGGGGGACTGCTTCAATGGCATTATCCTGAAGGACACCTTGATAAACATTGCAATTCATTTTTCTCCGCAAGCTGCCCTGTCCCTCAGGCAACAAAGCAGCCCCACATCTTGACTCTCCCTCCACCATGCTGTCTCAACACTGGGTTAATGTTTTCATACTGATTCGAAGTGCCCTTTTTATGCCATACTTTTTGCTGTGTGGTCTTCCTAGATAATTCAGTCTTAGTTTCATCAGTCCACAAAACAATTTCCCAGGAGCTTTGATGAGCATGGTGGTCTTTGGCAAACTACACGTTATTTTTTTTTTTTTCAAGAGCAGTCGCCTCCTTTGTGGTATCCTTCCATGGACACCATGCCTGTTAAATGTTTTGCATATGGTAGATTTATGAACAGACATGTCGACCATGCAGTTTCTATGAGATGTTTTTTTTTTCTACCTCATTGAGCATTCTGTGTTGTCTTGGAGTCATTTGGAGTCATCTTGGCTGGGCACCTTCTTTCTGAGAGAGCAGCACCAGTACTAAATTGTCTCTGTTGATAGACAATTTGTTCAACTCTGGACTAATGGATATCTAAAGTCTTTGACATTACTTTGTAACCATTTCCAGGCTTATATTAATCAACAATTTAGCAATCACCTCCAATCTCATTTCATTGTTTGGACTCCAGTATTTGTAACTCCTGACTCCTTTTAGCTTTTGTTGGGGTCATTAGCCTCTT
Organism: Stomatorhinus walkeri; assembly: GCA_026784285.1. Lineage (NCBI taxonomy): Eukaryota > Metazoa > Chordata > Actinopteri > Osteoglossiformes > Mormyridae > Stomatorhinus > Stomatorhinus walkeri. The sequence continues at coordinate 7,907,945 of JAODUD010000134.1, forward strand.
TTGTGAACGTTTGGATGATTGATGCATTCAATATGTACAATTCAGTAATCTGTATGGTTTTAGTCAAGTGTTTTTGTTCATTATTGTAACTTCCCTACAGGAAAAAAACTGCTAAAAAAAAACTTATGCTGATAGCTGGTTTGTGCTGGTCTAAGATGCTCTTTGATGGTCATGTCCCAGCTCATGTGGCTCTTTCATGGTTTAGCTGGGTGAGTCACCAGTTAGGTCATGCTGGTGTGGCCAGTCTATCAAGCTGGACATGCTGGTATTACCAGATAAACCAGACAAAATGACCATCATTTGCATGTATGACCAGCTAAACCATCAAACCATCATGCAACGACATACCTTAAGCTGGTCAACTATAGTAAACTGGTCAGCCAGCTTAACCAGGTCAGGGTGTTTATTTCAGTAGGGTTTAATGAAGATCAGAACCTATATTAAGAGAAATTTTTGCATAAATGCAGGTAATTTTGAGAGGTTCATATATTTTTCTTGTTATTGTACCCGAATTCATACAATACTTAACAAATCATTTATTCTACAAGTCATCAGATATAAAGTATTTTATTCCCATGTGTGAACATGCGGCAGACAGGTGTTGGGCAGTAGATTCTAGGTTTTCATTCTTCTAGGGTCTGATCCAGCATCACCTGGGTCAAGACCAGGTCATTCTGTGTTCTGAGGTACCGGATGGTTGCACCCTCAGGTTCATCACGATAGACCCTTGTTTCTGGGTGACACATTGCCAAACCGTGTGCATGGATCTGCGGATTAATCAGGCAACAAGGGCCAGAAAGGAAGATCAGTGAATTTACTGCTTGAAAAAGTTTTAATGTGAAATGCAAGCCAGCACATTAGCATGTGACCCTTTAAACAGTGCTTCGGATTTATGTAAACAGTATATCATCTCTGCATTCAAATGTGCAAACATAGACAAAAGGTCTTTTTAATTAAAACTTGCCTTACCTGAACTGAATAAAAGGTTTTGCTAATTTGCTTCCTTTATGAAAATGTTAAACATGCTGCTAATTTGTTTAAAACCTGATTCAGTCAGAACGTCATGTTACCATCTCTCTTAATTTCAGCCAAACCATGCCATTTGTACACTTATTTCAGTCCAGGCAAAGAAATTATAGAGCTGAAGTGGCAAGTTGTTATTTAATTGATTGAAGTATTGTACTTTATAATGCCTTTAAATGAACATTTAAATTTTTTAAGGAAAAAATTCGTATGCTACTGGATAAAGATAGCGTAAAAAATAGATTTAGAAATAGCAGCCAGTTCATTTATTTTTAAAGGCGTCATTGGAAATCTTTTGTCTACTTTTATTTTAGTACGTAAAACCACAGTTTAAACACCAGTTGGTTAACAGCGCAGACTAATGTTTTGCGTAAAGTTTGTATAAAGTATGAATGTGTGCAAAACCCATCTAAGTGCAATACAGCATATTTTTATATGGTTCATCAAAAACCACAGTCTAAATAATCGGATACCATTGCAGAGCAACGTGGAATGTTTTCTCTGACATGGAAGTAGGTGCAAAGCCCCCGGGTTGTATTATGACAAATGGAAGCAGGTGGGGGACCATCCGCCAGCAAAAGGAGCGATATGGGGTTTGTAGGCGGTGTGTGAAAGGTGGACGTCATTTACACAATATTATGCACCAAGTTCAGTAAATATCCCCAAATGCTATAAAATGGATATTTAAATAACTGTCAGTGATGCTGCACTCGGGAAAAGCCAAACAGCGAAATGTGCTTTCTTGTCAGAAAGGCCTTAATTCTGTGTGCTTTTTTATACCATATGTGATGTTTACCAAAGTACTGCTAAGATGCTGCTAGCCACATTTTTGTCATTTTTATAAATGAATGCCAGCAGGAAGTAACATGCTTTTTGTTACGTTATGTAATTAATACAGAAAGCAGCATGTTTTCGTTCCCCTGATAATATGAAATATTAAGTTGACTGCAATCCTACCGTGGCCATAGCCTTGTCTTGTCGCCTTCACTCTCAGGAAAACCGCACACAGTCCCCTCCCAGGGAGGACCTCAGTAATACCTTCCGACTAATGCTAGATCCATCTAGATTTACTGTGAGCCCTAATGTTTTTTTTCTGACTCGATAAGATGTGAGACCTTAATGCTTCATTGCCAGCGACCAATATTTGTGAAGGACCCTAAACCACTCGAATAGCTATCAGCTTGCTATTACCGTACCAGACATGCTGCCCTGTAAACCGTCGCTATCAGCTAGCTATTATCGTACCAGACGTGTGGTTCGCTGAACTGTCGCTCCCGGCTAGCTATTATCCTGCCAGACATGTGGTTCCCTAAAGCTCGTCTAGGTCTCAGCGTCCTGTAAGATACTTGTCAAAAAAAAAAAAAGATTTTATTTAACACCCCTGTGGCGATATGCAGGCCAATTCTCTAAGAGTGTGTGTGGTTTTAGGAAAGCCTTCCAACTGGAAATGCAATATTTTCTCTTATTCTTTGAAATTATTGAAATTTTACATGAAATTGACTCCCAAACCCCTGGAAAAACACTGTTTTGCTAACATCCAGGACTTAACATGCCTTAGTAATTTGATTTTTCTCTGTAAGCTGATGGAATATGTCACATAGCTTGGATTTGCCACTCATGAATTATAGCTTTTTAAGTGGTTCTACATTTTTTAAAAATAAATCAATATGTAGGCCAAGCCATGTGATTTCCCAAGTAGAAATTATGGGTGACAGAGAGATGAAGGATTCCATTCGTAGACTGAATACCTCTGTGTGTTCAATAAGCCCGTTTAGAACTTCACAGTTGAGTGTGAAGAAAACTGACAACGACCAAGTGGCAAATATGATGGGAGTGACAATTAATAAAGCGCAACAAATGAGTAAACAACCAGGGAGACATTATTTGGATGGAAGAGCAAGTTGCTAAAGACTCCAATTAATTATTCCCAAAATTTTTTACATCTGCAATATTATAGATGATGTTTCCTGCACCAAAGCCCGTTACTCTAATTACTCATTTGTGCTCTGACCCACAGTGAAAATCCCCAGACCCTTTGACCCTTCTGAGCCATATGCATGGTACTTTTCTCAGTGCCATTTTTGTCCAGGTCACTTCAGGATAAGTCAACACTATTATATTTATATCTTTTATATCTGTAGCCAGAACATTACATCTTTGATGACTATATGATGACTGTAAACTTGGATTTCCCTTTATTTGGTAATTTTTTTATTTGGGGTTGTCTTATGACACAAGAACATCTTCGCAAGTGTGGGGAGGCAAGTATTGAATATGATTCCTTGCCGTAACTCAGGGGCGGGGACGGAGGACAGACTTCCCGGATCACACACATTCCGAATTTAACACGGCGGCCGCTGAAAAGCTGAAGGCTTACACCATCGAAGCCGGGCAGCGCTGTGCAAATGGGGCTGGATGTGAGCAGCGGAGGCGCTAACCAACATTCACACCACCCATGTGTGTGGGGCCCTTGTGTTTTGGGAGGCCCCCTGTTGGCAAAAGACAGTCACTACACTAGAAGTGACTTTTTGAATGGAGACTCAGAAGCATCAAACCCACCCCTGAGTCTGAGAGACACACACGACATCCAGTTGCGTTAGGAATTGTGAGTGCGGAGTGTGGCTGCCGTTGTCATTCGGAACTGGGATCGGAATAGTTACTCTTGGCCACCCGTCAGTCCATTTCTGCACATTCTGTGAGCCCTCGGTTGGAATTTACAACAAGGGCAGTCAGAGTATTCGTAGTGAGACTTGCGATTGGTCGGCATGTCACATTCAGCGTCATACTCTGTTTCTATTGATATATGGGAAATGATATTGGATAGACAGACAGACAGACACTTTATTCATCGCCAGGGAAACTGCAAGTTTGCAATAACACAAAACACACAGAAACGGTAAAAAAGACACTTAGACATTAATGGTTTGTGACCATAAATAATAACAATCAACACTGACAGTGTAATGGTCTGAGGTCTCCAAACACAGGCCCAGCTTCGCCTGTCACATTAGTCACTGGTCAGCGCTCCTCCTTTCAGCTTATGTATACATTTATTACATAAACATAACTGCTTTTATGCAACAGGCCTTTGAGAGATTTTCATTTTATCTTTCAGCACGGTATCACTTTTCCTTTAATTTCCTACGGACGTCTCTGTCCGGGATATTTTTTTAGTACCACTCGGGATGACTGTATACTTGTGCGATGATTTCATTTGGATTTCAGACGTTTAATTTAGTGGTCCTTTTATGTAACTGCAAAAAAGAATGGAAATTGGAACAGCATGTAACCACACCGAGCCTGCAGATTTAATACCAAGTAGTAAAAGTATAAGGGAGGAAAACAAAGAGCTGGTACTACTTGATGAAGCATCTCTTGTGCAACATCCCAGGCAGCTGCAGGCTGGAGTAGGGCGTGTCTGTGGCGGGAGGGACAGGAGCTTTCTCTGAACCGCTGCGTCCCGAATGCCCGAGGAAGCCCTCTGTGGCGGCCGGCTTCCAGGCAGCTGGGATTCTTGGAATCTGTCACCCCTTCTCCTTGGGAGTAATGGCTTCCAGTCTTTTTTTCATTCAGCATCAAAGCACTTGCTCCAGCTCTACTGTACCGGGAAGGAGCTCGTGTGGAGAACCTGCTGGCTGGCTCTGCCGCAGGCCCGCCCGCTCATGCGTTTGCTCTGACTTATTTAACAGACGCTTTTCTGTAAAGCGACGTACATGTCTTTCAGAAAGCCAGATCAGACAGTCCCTGGAGCAACAGGAACTGGTGACCTTCCAATTCCAGGCAATGCGTTCTAACCTGTTGTGTCGTACACCGTCTTTGTAACATGATGCGTGGAGATTGAAGGATGAATGAAACAGGCCTATTCAGCTGGAACAGCCCTGCAGTTGCACGACTGATACATCCAAAGAATCATTAGGCCTCTGCTGGATAGGTACGACTCATAGGAGCAAATGCCCGTAAAGTTTAACCGGTTCAGAATGCAAAGATAGGTAATGAGGATGTCACGGTCCCTGAAATTCTATTCTGATAAATGAGCAATGACTCAATGGGCAAAAATCATCAATATTTTTGCCAACAAAAAGCTTCAGTTTTAGTTGTCATTAAAACAGCTCATCCATAATGTGATACGGAGGCCATTGTTCTTATTTCTGTGTACATAACGCTGCAGAGTTTGCAAATCAGATTTTAGTCAATGTAATTCAGCAGATGCTTCTTCCTGAGACCCCACTCATTCATATATGTCCATTGTAGTAGACTTCTCACTGATGTAAGGGAACATATTTATTCTGTTGTACATTAAAGAGGACATGCTGTGAAATTAAAAATAAAATGAAGAATGATGAAATATTTGAAAAAATATTTGAAAAATCTAAATGATAAGTGGTCTTATTTCCCCCATAGAGAAAGTACCTAAAATTGAGGGACACTTTTTTCCTTGAGTCTCAGGAGGATATGGTAGTAATTACCATACTGTACATCGGGTGCATCTTTAAGTGTCATGACAGTGATACCCAGTTGGTTACAACCAGTTAGAAAACAAAAAGGAATATTTGTCATAAATGCAACTGATTGTACACCACCCATCCATCCATCCTTCTTTCAGCCACTTCTTCTTTATCCACTGTGACTAATGACACATAGTTGAACAATTATTATTATGACAATCCAAAACTGAACTAATACAATATTAATAACATGACGCATGTACGTCCACCCACACATGCCTTTTCGGTGAGCAGTAATTCATTTATGGTGACTATGCTGCAGAGCCTATTCTCTGGCCTGTAGTCAGAGGGTCCTCAGACACTAAGGCTCCTACAGAATTATCCTTGTGACAATCTTTAGGATAAAAACAGTGCCAGAAGAAGTGCAGAGGAATTATGGGAAGAATTTGGCAGCGCTCAAGACCTGACCATACTGTCCCTCCAGATATGAGCTAATCTACCATGATTCTGTCTGGGTTGTGACAGTGATCTCTCTGGTGAAGGAAAGTACGCAAGATGTACCAGTACATCATACAGCAGAAGTTAAATGTACAGTCGGACAAATCAGTATGATATGCTGGCGCATGATTGGTGGATAACAATGGGGTAGAAATGATAAATTCTGTGGTTTTCACCACTGTTCACTGGAAGACAAACGATTGGTAAGACCCAAAATATGGATGAAATGACAGCGACAAAGATAAATTATATGAAAGATTTATGAAAGATCAGAGCAAGGATAAGCAAACCAAGAAATATTTCATGGGAAAAAACTGAGTGACCTTCTGATTTTAGCTGAAATGGGTAAGTCAGGATTCATAATGGATCCCTGAGAGAAGAAGAGGAAATGTTATTCTTCCCACCATTCTGTTTAAGGCTAAAGTTTAAACCCTTTGGAATGTTATGACCACCTCCAATGGCTATTTGAACCTGTTCTTCTGCGATGAGACAAATGGACATATATAAATTGGCTGGCACTCTCTTTCATCATGGACCACAATCTTGGAGGACTGGGAAATGAGTACAATGACACAGAACTCCCCTCAGCCAAAGGGGGCACTTTGAAAGTAGGATTTTTTGAGGACCTTTTTGAGTTTTATTCATACTCTGGTGAGCCACAACCAACCCCACACTCCGCTCTGAAGTTTGCCCATCGAGCAACAGATGTCAGGATCTCTGTATATTATATTTGCTTCGACAGATGAAAGTAAGTGAAATATGGCCATCCAGCATATACTAAAAATTGGGCCAAAGAGATAGTGTTCGATGTCCTTTCTTTAACACGGAAGACAGAATAATGAAGATTCCGCATTCAGCTTAGCCTCCTTACTTGAGCAGTAACCCAACTGATTGTCATCTAAAATCCTTGGCCCATCTGTGTAAATTTCAGGCGTGGTGTCCATAAGGCAATGAAGCAAACCCTGCTGTTTGCACAGGAAGCTGAGTACATACATGCACGTACTCTGGCCAGTTTCTGACAGCCCGAATAATAAGCAAGATTGTTCTCTCTCAAAACTCAAGCAATGCCCCGTTATTGGGTAGGATCACACCACCAGTAACATTAGTCTGTGGGGTTGGTTTGAGAGCAGTGCATCTACCGTACTTTGTAACATTTTGAAACCTGGTTAAGGTTTGAGAGGTAGACCACGAGTTGCATTATAGTAGACTGTCTAAATTATAAGGTGAGGTGTTCAAATAATTTCTGGGAGCTTGGGCCATAGAAGGGCCCTACACTTCCTGGGGTGCGTAGGGGTAATAACCAGCTTGAGTTTCCCTTGCTGCTTGGTAAACACCTCTACGGTTCAGGCCCAGTTCTGAACCTGCCATTCTGTAGAGCAACATCTAGCCCTCCCCCCTCCCTTGAAGACTGGAGTTGGGCACAGCAACTATAAGCTCTATGAGTTGCTTTGGATTAATTATAACTGCTAAATAAATGAATAAGTACCTGCATATAAATCCCAAAGGAAAGTCTTACTTGGACTGCTTATGCTAAAGTTGTCTGTGTTTGGGGTTCTTGACCCACATTTACGGTGGCCCCCACAATGACCCTACTGACCAACCTCAGGGCTACCACTCAGTGGAGAGCCCAGGACCAAAGGTATGTACTATATCCTACTCTCAATAAGAGAGGTAATGTTTTGCTTCTTAAAATACTCAAAGTTGCGGCTGCCATAGTTGTCCTACAAGTGTCCCTCACCAGACCTCCTGACATCATTACCTGCTCCCTCGGTCTACCCAGGGACACCCAAGCGGTGAGTCACGCTAGGACTTTGACTCATCCAACTGCATGTTTCTTTTCCAATGTACAACATGGCGTCCTAGCAAGTGTGAATATAAGGCTTGTTCAAAGTACTCAAAGTTGCGGTTGCGAAAACTCCTAGATGTCCTAGAAGAATCCCTGACAGCAGGTCTCCTGACATCATTATCTGCTTCTGCAGCCCACCTATTGACACCCAAGCGGTGAGTCAACCAAGAAGGCTTCGACTCACCCAACCGCAGGATTCCTATCCAATCTACAACGAGGAGTCCCAGCGAGTGTGAATTTAAGACTTGCTGTGGTTTTTGGGTTCCTCATGAGGGTTTTTCTGCCAGCCCGCATGGAACACAGGAACAGCGAAGGCGTCGCGGGGCTTCACGGGCCCGGGCAGCTGACGGCACACGGGATTGCGTGGGCATAATCACCGGCTCGGGCTCCCCTTGGCCGTTTGACCGACACCTCTGCAGGTCTGGCTCGGATCCACAACCTATCACTGACGATCTAGGCCTCACGGCCCTGTCTGCCACGCACGTACTGCTGACTCACAGTGAATTTCCAGTGAATGCATTACCTTACATTAAGCCAGCGCCCGTCTTTGTGGAAATACTTAGATGCCAACCTGCAGGAAATGGAAAAGCTTCGCTGTCCATTTACTACGTCCCCGGCTCCTAAATAGACCAACCACACCGCATCGGCAGGGGGCGTGCTGTGTCTATAACGAGCGACAACCAACCTTTGTTCTGCTTGACGATGCCGAAGAATGCATTTACTTTCCATTTGGTGGCATTCCTAAATCACTCCTTCACATTTTTATTTGCCTCCATATTGCTGAAGGCAGTCATATCCCGCTGCTGTAGCCAAGCTCCTGTTGCTGTGGTGTTTCTCGTTAACGACTAATTTACTGGAGTCTGGGTTGGGAGGTCCTGTTGGGGGGGGGGGTTGTGTTAATATGTTGCCTGACCACTGGTTTGGTCCTGAGAGATTTACTGCATATAAGCCATTGAGAATCGACTTGGAATGCTTGACACGCGTATGTGTAAAAATCATTCAGTTATATTATCGTGGAAAAAGCAAGCCTGTGTATTGTAAATATTTAGGTGTCACCTGCTCGGTAGACGGGATACTGGTGCAGCTGGTTGACAGTAGTGGATTTTATTCTTTTTTCCCTCAGTTTGACCTTCTTAAGCCCTTATTTTTCCATCCATATCCTTGGTGCCCTTTAGGGAATGTACGTCTGGGACAGACTGAGCCCTGCCGGGGGCTGTGTGTCCCTGGAGTTCCATAAGAACAGTCATGTATAATCTGATTCAGTGAAGTCAGCCATTCACGTCCTCCGAGAATGCGTGGAGGTACCCAGGTTACCCCCCCCCCCACCAGACGAGTCATCGTCTTTGGATTCTCCTTCAAAACACTTGGGTTCCCCGAAGCTTATTATGTGGTCAGCTCCTGCTTCCAAAAAAGACGGACTGGTACGTAACACGGCCGCGGGGTGACCGACAGTGTACCACCAGTGTGGTTTAGAGGAGATCTCAGTGCAAACTCTCTGCGTGGACTTTTCCTGACAACCCCTTAAACAAATATGGGATGCTGAAAAACCAAGAAGTCCATTCACTGATATTTATTTTTTCCTTCCAAACTGGATTCTCCTTTTTGAATGAGAGACTTATTTCCATTTTGCACCTATCAATTTCTACTGAAGGATTAAACAGTTTCTTCTGTTCTCGTTCCAGTCACAAAACCTCGGCAGACGAATATAGTTTTCAACGCCCTTTTACTGGCAGTGAATTCACTTCATTTAGCCCGCCTCACTTGCAGCAGTCAAAGCATCTTTCTGTTAAATTTTCTACAGGTTTTTTTTTGTGTGTGTGTCAAGAAACTAATTCGGATTATTAAAACAAAAATAAATAAAGCAATTGTAGTGATATTTTAATCAGCTAAGGCAGCTACAATCTGACTGGACCAGCCAAAAATGTGAAGAGGCCAATAAAACATTTTTATCCTAAACAAACTGATGACTGTTCCTACAAGTAGATTAGTGCATCAGTAGTCAATGGTCATAAAGATAAGATAAAATTCTAGGGGGAAATTCATTAGTTTAGCATATAAACATGGGCACAAGTTGTGCAGTACTGTTGAATGTTAATAATCAGAATTGCCAAACCATGCCTGCTTATGTATGTTAGAAAGTTTAATCTCAGATTTAATTTACCCACAATACCGCTTTACCTCATACAGACAAACGCCTATGACCATATTTCACTGATGTGGTGTTAATGATTTTATTTATTTTGCTCAGCTTGCATTTTACATTTAAGTTTCACACCCAGATGACATGGCAATTCTGTACTGTAAAAAAATACCACGAAATAATCGAACTTCAAATGTTCAGTCCATGTACATTCAACCTCAGCTGAATTATACATAGAGTGCAAATTGCCTTTCAGGTTGATGTGACTATCAGGTTTCTTAAGCTGAATTTCGTCTCTTTTTCACGCGTTAATGAATATGGCTACACGATTATATACAAAAATCCATGCTAAACAATCTGTTTGTTGTCATTCATTATGAAAAGAGAGAGACAAAATGAAAGCTATACTTCACTGGTATGGTGTTAATGACTGTATTTATTTTACCCAACATGCATTTCACCTTTAAGGACCATCCCCAGATAACATGGTAATTCTACACTGCATAAAAATACAGCTAAATAATCAAACTAAGGATGTTCAGTTCTTGTATCTTCGACCTTAAATGAATTATACATAGAGTATTAATGGCTTTTCCAGTTAATGTGCCTATCAAATTTCTCAAGCTGAATTTCCGCTCGTTTTCACGCTGCAGGAAGCAAGATTCCCAGCATCATATATCTACATGTATGCTAGCTATCAGCTCAGTCCCATTCTTTGTGAAGAATTCAGGTGTAATTAAAAACTGCTTTCCGCTGATATGGTGCTAATGAGTTATTTTTAAATCTTGCTCAGATGGCCTTTTGCATTTATATTTACATTTATTTTTTACATTGCATTCATTTTTATTTTATCTGTAAGTACTACACCCAGATGGTAGTTTTCTCCAATTTAAAAATATCATAATGTAAACATAACAAATAATCTAACTATGGATGTTAAATCACACTGAAAAGTTATGTCTGTATCCACAATGATGCCTAAAGTTAAAAAAAAGTTTTGATGTAAACAAAGCTGAAACATTTTGCCAATGAACATTATTTTGCATATTGAAACAATCTGTCAATATGCTTGGAACCAGGGGTCCAGAATGCGGTTTGGGATTTTCATTCAGTCCGGGAAAGATTCTTTAGTGTGAGCGAAAAGGTTTATCTAAACAAACTTTTTGAGGATTTATGTGAAAGAAACGCTGTGTATGTGTTGCGTGGTTTGGTCTACAGGACAAAAAAGGCCTTTTCTGTTTCTCTGTAATAATAGCTACAGTACATTGTAAACTGCTCTCCAGTTTGCGTTCCTGCAGCCTCAAATGAATTTTACATGTGTATGAATTATTGTTCCTGTAGATTCCTGTGACTCTCAAGCTTCTCAGTCTGAAGTTCCGTTGTTTCTCCCTGTAGCAGCCCTTCTCTCAGCATTCATCAGATGATGGATATAGGATCATATCCCTAAACCCATGCAAAACAGGCAGTTTTTTGCAGTCCCACGAAACGAACACAACACTCAAGCGATATGCTGCTAGTGATTAATTTTGCTTGACTTGCGTTTTACCTTTAACAAATACACCTGGATGACCTCGACCAATCGAAAGCTACAGCAATGCTCAGAAATTCAGAACGCCAAGTCTCGCACAAATTTGCCAGCAAAGAGGCAGTGCTCCGAAAAAGGAAAGAGAGTGGACCTTGTTTCAGTCTATCACAGTGATACTGTTCATGCATCACGTGGCTCGTAATTCCCCCGACAGTCGTACGAATCACAGAGGACTAATTCCAACATGCTTGGCAATACAGGTCAAATCTGAATCGCAGCAATGGCTTACAGCAGCACTCTTAGCCAGTTGTTTTAAAAAATCATCCAATTTCTGAAGCCACTTGTGCTGCTAAGGATTATGGGGAGTTTGGCGGAAACCAGAGTATCTGGCGGAAACCCCACAATGACAACATGCAAACTCCTCACACACATGAACCCAGGGCAGAGACTTGAACCCAGGTCTCAGTGGTGGGAGATGCTAACCACTGCACAACCATGACACCCCTTTTTTAAAGATTCACTGCCGTTAAATGCCGTTAAATGTACCTTTTGACCATGAGTATACTGTAATACCGTTTGGGCTACACCTGACATAAGTAAAAGTGCTGGGTATCGACGACTTCGAGAATTGTTGTATTTTCTCCAATAGATTTTTTGTTAGATTTTTCATTTTAACATTCTTACAGTTGTATTTATAGTACAAACTATGTCACTGCTAGTAAATGAGGTTTGTTTCCATGACTCTTTTCTGTTAAATTAAAACACAATAAAATGAACAATGCTCTCTTAATTTGTAGCTGCCAGTTGCAGGAAGCCATTATATGTACTGTGGATGTAGTTAACACCTATTTCCAAAAAATCACGCAGTGTTCCAGAAGCCTGGTTTTATTCTGCACTTTACAATTCCCAGAACGGCAGCTATTAGGCCTAATAATTGCTTGTAAATGTTCTCGATTAAATGACTGAAGTCAAAACGGATCTGTTCAAATATTAATAGTTCTGTTGCTACGAAGGAGAGTAAACTGCAGAGGTTTTGTAGGAAATCCTTTTCTACTCCAAAATGTTTTAAAACTGGTCTGAGAATGAAATATAGCAAAAGTGTTTTCGGATGTATTTTCCATTTCTCATTTTGCAGGATGATGTGTGCATGGAATTCAGTGACAAAAATAATGCTGGAAAATAACTCTCAAGTGCTTTCAGTCTGCATTTAGCAAACGGCACTTAAAAAAAATCAAAATTTTGGAAGATTATTGGGAAATTTCGCCTTTATACAGTCAAAACATATCTTTAAATGTCTTACTTTTTTACATTAAAAGTTACTACTCCATAATAACTATACTCACAGCTGTTACATCGTATGTATATAGACCATAGTGTAGTGTAAAGGTCTATAGGATGGACTCCACACTAATGGACAAGGTCTGTACCCCACTGATTTGTTTTTCAATGTTTTGTTGTGCGGCTGATTCTGAGGAAATACCTGAAACTTCTCTAGCCCTGTTTTGGCGAGCCGGCCAGTTAAAGTGACGTTGTCAGCTGGCGGCCTTTTGGCTGCACACATGTCCGAATTTATTTTCCTTGAAACAACATCCTTCACTTAAAAACCTACCTCATGCTGGCACATTTCTGTATGTATATAGCATTGAGTTCTCGTTGCTGTTTTGGCTGCATCCTCACAATATATCACAGCAGCAGTTAAAGGGCAACAGTGTCGTACTTTGAAACCTGGCATTTTTGTGTAGTCTTGGCCTGCAAATATGAGCACAAAACGCATATTCATCCCCGTCCCCATGGAAGGGATAAAACAAACAAACAGTCTCTTCCTGCTGTTTATTTTCCTTAAATGCAAGTTTTCACTCCTGGGGTCTCACACTTAAACTGCACTGTGGGTAAATTTCTAATCGGGGGGAATCTGATTTCACATCATCTCTGGGTTGACTGACTGGAAGTGGCTTCTCGGGAAGACCAAAACGTCCAGAATTTCCTAATTTACTAAATGCCTTACTACGATCACTAAGGTGATTTTTCTCTCCGCATTGATTGTAAGTTCGTCAGTTTCCATTATCCAGAGTTTTCCTGCTACCCATTTTCTGATATTATAATGGATTGCAGTCTTCTGATTGGCCTGTTTTTACTGGACAGACTCTGTGCATATAGCATTCTTCAGGATGTTTATTATATTTTGAATGCAGTCTGTTTGGTGGGTAAGTAGCACAATGACTGTTAGACAGCAGGTGCCGTATTGGTTAAGGATGTTTGCTTGTAAACTGAACGCCAATGATTCGTTTCCAAAAACAGCGTCTGCTATAGTAATCTTGAGCAAGGTGCTTAACCAGAATTGCTTCAGCGAAATATATGGCTGCATAAACTCAGGGGAACAAAGTTAGATAAACTTGTTTTTGGGAAAAACAGTCATGTGACTGCATAAGTGTAGGGACGTAATTGCAGTATTCTGGGTTACTCTTGTACAAGAATGAGTTTTTAAAAATAAAAAAAAACTGGCTAAATGCTGATTTGTGGTCACAGAACAGTAAACATGATCATGGACATATGCTTATTAAACAAAAAAACGCTGTGCACGGTTTTATGACCCACATAAAGTCTGCACAGCCCAGAGAATGATTGTGTTCTGATGTATGTGACTTCAACCAACCGCTGGAGGAAATTATTATATGTACTGATACAATTTAATCTCTTGTAGGATTAATCAATAGCATTTTGGTATATAAGCAAAAAAAGAAAATTACATATACTTTAAGTAGTAGAATCAGAGCATCTGTCACATCTAGCACTGTTGGTCAGTAATTCATCATGATAAAATATTAAAACTTGCAAAATAACATATATTTCTGTTCTTGGCCCATTACACTGTGTCTGCAGACAATTCATTCCTCACAATCCCTCGGTTCGTGGTAGTGACAAGTTTAGTGGCTGTTTTCTGGTCCTCCAGCAGTTTAAGAATAATTCATACCCTGTGTGTAAACAACACTCGAAAAGGAATAAGGTTTAGTGTTGAACGCTAAAAAAAAAGTACACCACAATCTTTCCTGAGTAAAACTGCACCATACCTAAGTCAACCATACTCTGAAAGTTATGCATCACAACCAATTTTTTTTTATAAAGTGAAACAACGTAAAATGCAAAAAATCCTGATTTATTTTCTTTTAAAAGCTTAGTACTGTGCATTTAAAATAAATAATTGAACAAATACAATCAGAGAACCCTTGTTACTATATGTGGTAATACATACAAAGGAATATGCTTCTTATCTCCAGCGTGTATGCATTTCTTACATTCCTTAGAACATGATAATACTGTTTGTGAATTTGAATAGCGACCGGAATCCTTCTGTCTTTCATAATTCCTTTACACTTGTCTTCCTACTGATGAACTCGCTCTCTCCTTGGAAGTGTTTTTGTCATAAGAAAAATTTTATTGTTGTCCTCCTGATTTAAATTCCAAAAAGACAAAATAACCAAAATGATAGCGTTGTGCATGATGCCATGTATGGCCACAAAAGGTCACATACTTCGGTGGGAGCTCCCCCCCCCCCCATTATCCAGGGCGTTCCGGACACCCACAAGACAACGGCGAGTTGTGGCTCTGATCTCGTTTAGCATCTTTCACATCTGCCACATGGACAGCCAACCAGGGAGTCAACATGGCGGGCCGTGCTGGGCCGGTTCCTCAGTTATTCCCGCTCGGTCTAGAAGATCTTTCCAGATGCGTGCGTCCGTGTGCCAGCTGACCTCACTCAAAGGCCACCGCTGACCCGAAACGCCTCGTGAATGCCGAGACTAACGTCACAGACTCGGTCACAGAATCTGTCACAGAATTGCCCGTGCGATTCAAACAGCACTGAGAGCTGTAGGATGAAAATGATGCCCATTGAATATTCAGGGATTCATAACCAAGAGCTGCCAGAAATATCACGACCGTATGCAGAGCAGCTTCCCCGTGGGAATCTCCTGCAGATGGAAAGAAGAGAGCATATACAGTACTGTGCAAAAGCCTGAGGCAGCCAAAGAAAATGATGCTCAGATCCTCATGTGGGTGTAAAACTATGATGTCTGTCAGAGTGCATCTGCTTACCTCCCCCACAGTCACCCCAGTATTTGCGGTAAACACCCAATACACCCACGTATTTGCTGACTTGACCACTAGCATAGTATGTTTGACTAAGCAGTACCTCATCAAGTTGATTAATTAAGTGAGTTAATTAATCAAATTGAGGTGGTGGTGAAATTTGCCGAATACATGGAATGGCTGAGGTGCCCCTGAGGAGAGGTTTGCGGCGTTCATCTAGCCATCCAGCAAGATATCAGTAACATTTTGAAAAACAAAGAAAATTCTTGATAGTTTTCCCCCTTATTGTTACTGTTCATTTACGTATATTCTAAAGTTAAACTCTATTTCTGCAAATACAGTTATACTCCAATAAATAGCTTTAAACATTGTCTTTGACTGCATAAAACTTGTGCACAGTACTGTATATATAAAAAGCTCTATTATGTATATTGTATAATTTATGGTAAATTAATGAAGACTGTAAGTGTGACACTAGTATATAAATATTATATATATATTGTTTAACATTAAATAAGACAACATAATGTGCAACCTTTAAAAGTTCTTTCAGGGTGAAAGGACTCAGAGATTTCGACAAAAGGGTAGACACTAATGCGGAGGGTGGATTAAAGTTTTGGTTTGGTCTGGCCTCCGGTTGGTGCTGCGTAATGAATGGTTCACCTCCAGACACCCACGTGCGCCCTTACGGACGCTCTGGGGTCAGGGAAGATGGCCAGGCCACACCGCAAGCCCTATTCCCACTGCCCCCTGTCACCGGCAGCGTCTCTGCGGACAGGCATCGTGCATCCACCTGCCTGTGCCCAATTATTGCGGTTTTCCTTCGTAATCTCTCCCTGGGAATCACTTCTTCACAAAAATAGCTGGGGCCGTTCATCACGCTCCAGTGTTTATGCTGTTAGGAAATCTAGACGTGCGCAAGGTAATCCCCATTTCCATGTCCCCCCTCCCACGAAAAGGGATGAGAGGAGGGTCAGTGGAATCGAGACGCACCGAGGCTTCCGGGGGTGTAGTACAGTGTGAGGGGCTCAACCTGAAGTGGCGTCCATGTGCTGTCATGAGGACTGTCTGGAACACTTATCCACCGGTGGTCAGTCATGAAAGGGCCCAAAACATCCATTGTCTCCATTTTTAACCTTCTCACAGGGCATCGATGCATTGCACAAATATACTCCAAATTTATGTTGTTTCTTACCACGCATTGCATTGGGGGGCTCAGTGAGTGGCTCTGTTACCTCACACCTCCTGTGTTAGGGGTTTGAATCCTGCTGTGTGTATAGCGGCATCCAGTCTACAGTGTTTCCCTGCCTTAGAACCTATGCTTACTGGCATGTGTCCCAAACTGTCTGTACCACTGTACATTAATGAGTTTATTTGGGTGATGTGTTGCTCAGCCAGAGAGGATAATTTGCCTGTGAACAGGAGGTTGCTGGTTCAAATCCTAGCATCAGTACAGTGTTTTCACAATTGGCCCCTAAGCACAGCCCTTAACCACAAATGCTGCTTTCTTAATTACACATCACATTGGATAAAAGAGTCTGCTGAATAAGTTTTAAATATATATATTTAGATAATGCTTTTGTCTGAAGTGATGCACAAGTAAGGAAATCTTGGGGTTGAAGAGTTTTGGGAGCATTTGAAGTTAAAGGCAATGCTTAAGGGCCCAGTGGTGGTATGATGATCACTCTTCCAGTTGAGGAATTTGAACCCACAACCTTCTGGTGCAGATTCCTTGCACACTGGAAAAAAACACTGTCCCTCTAAACGAGCTGGAGAATAATTCATAATTCCATATTACAGTTGAGAATGGCAGGTGTTTGGATCAATTCATAAAATACAAAATGGAAGCCAGTGAAACTTTCATTTATTAATTGTTTATAAATAATCACCAGATATGAAACATGAGTCTGTCTGGTGCAGAACTGATCTATTATACTTGCTTCAGAAATGAAGAAGCATAGACCAAATCACTGCTCACAGAAGGCTTTTTTTAAAACCCCCTTATCACAAAGTGTCCAACACAGTGCACAGAAATACTAACAAATGAGGAAGTGTACTGCTGGAGGTGGAGCTGGTGTTACTGGTTCTGATATACTGTTTATTGTCTTAGAGCTTCTTTTTTGTAAAATGTGCCCTTTTTAATATGCACGCACTCATGAGTTGTCACACAACATGAGTGTGTTTACCAGATAAATAAAACGAGACAATAACTGGAGTTGAGTATATGTGACAGTCTATCTGGGCCATGCCATTTCCAGCAGGCCAGGGACTCGTGTGGTGGGGAGGGAGGAGCAGGGTGCTACCCAGATCCCTGCATATGCTATTCAGATGTCTTGAACATAAATCTCATCCTCTCCCGTAATGCTCCCGTAATATTTTAATTTATAGAGGGGTAATCTTACCCTTGCGGTCTCCCTGTGATCTGAATCCAAATATTTGCCATCCCCCCCAACCTGGCCACCACCCTCCCTCCCTGCAAATGTCTGTCGTGCCACACAGCTGGATTAATACACTCCTGGCTGTTTGTAGTTTGCACTCGGATCCGTTGCTTATCGCCAGCATAAATCTTGTTGTCACAGACTATGCCGTTATATGTGCGATTTTTAAGGCTGGATGCGCTGCACAGGAATTGGGGAGGTGGGGGTCGGTGTTAAAAGTTGCGTTGACGATCTAAAGTCGAACCGAGCAAAGTGTGGGACATTAAAGCCTGACGCGTCCAATCTGAAGCAGGTTACAGTGTGGCTGCATGTCAGAGATCTGACCCTTACTGACAAACCCCGGTCCCGCTGGGGAGACACGCTCCGGGCTCCGGGATCTCCTCCAACCTTTGTTGCGGTGTCACCGCAACGGCGACAATGGCTTTGAGTTTATTTCGAGCTCGGCTGACTTACACCTACAGTGGAGCATGCAGGATAGGGAAAAAAAACCATTAGTAGAAATGCAATGAAGTGGGCTGGGCACAGTTGCCCTATCCCTCGTATAAGTATGGCAACGGACTAGTTCAGACGGACTTGGCTTGAGAGAGCTGCGTTTAATATGAGATCACGGTCAGCAATGAAATTACATCTGGTGAGTGTCATTCCACGATTGTTTTTCTGGGCAATTGAGGAAACGGCATAAGTTTTCAAAGGGGATTGTTTTGCGATACCCATCAGGTATTTCTGCCAACATCTAAAGAACTTTCCACTATTTTATGCTACTGCATTTTAAATGTCCGTTTACGCGTTTGGGTACATTAAGTATATGTATTATCTCTTTAAATTATTTCATTGCTTATTTTACAAATGAATAGTTAAAAAGTCATGTTTACATAACGTTTAATTATACTTTGTTTGACGAACGGAAAATACAATGACAATCCACTTTCTTAAATGACCGTCATATATTTGAATGAGTTGCATAATTTTATTGGTTGCATTTTTAAAGGGTCTGAAGTCAGTATCACGGTAAATTTAAGCGGCTTCCAGATATCTGTAGAAAAAAGTTACATGAAGTTGTGTGAATCCAGCTTCTGGATTTCCAGTAATCTGGCAGAGAGGCAGCATGTCTGCTTGGCGTTTTTCCGTAAATTTCCCTATAAATGCGGAGCTGACATATAGGTCTGCTGAACTTCGAGACACATTAATGCTTCCATGACGCTGGGACTTGCTGGGTAGCCTCAGATGGAGAGAATTTACAGCCTTACCACAAGCTGGACCCGGGTTTCTCCTTACAATTACCTCCGAGGGGGAAAGAGCCCAACGCGAAGAGAGAAAGGCACCAGTAAACTGCTGCCTTCTCCCCTCCTGCAGTTTCTGCTCGTTGAAGCCCAGAATGGTAAATAATAGTGAAGAATGCATTTTTTATTTATTTCGTTTTTGTTTATTTATTTGGCTTCTTGTTTATTTTTGACTTTCCCCTACTGTGTAAGAGAATGGGAAAAATCTCTGGATTGAAGTGTGGAAAGACCGCTTTATTTGAAAAGGGTAAGAAACTTGCATATCAAGAAGTATCGAAACTACATAATAGCTGCGAATCACAATGAATGAATCTTAAATTGATAAGTATTTTTAATTCTGCGTTTTGACGTACGTTCACATGCGTTGTGTTTCTTGACAGAGGAATAAGGACTGGTAAATAATTGTGCTTATTTCTGCATTTAGGCCTGCACTTACATGCTGAACACCGACTGGCTTAAGTATGGATAGGCCTATTTGTTAGCGAAGTTCAAGTGACACCATAATTAAAAACGTCGCAGCGAAAGTGTATTTCATCTTTTAGTCCGCTGTGTTGCAGTTTTAATTGATTTCAAGGAAAGGAATATTAATATCAGGCCTATATGCTGTTATATCAAAGTGTTCCCTGGTGGATGATGATGGCATTGTCACCTCGTACCTTTGGGGCTGCGGGGTGACAGTAATGAAAATTTGAATGGAAGTGCGGTCGTTTTGACATCTCATTATGTCTGATTTTGCCTAAAGATTTTAATATTAAAATGAGCGCCTTATTGTCCATTAATTGCATTTTTATTCTGGAAACATCCATGTTGAGATATATCGATTTGCAAAGTACTACAGTAAAACTGGATAAAGTTGAAGATGTAAACTGATGGTCCACA
>JAODUD010000134.1:7928204-7938828 GCA_026784285.1 Stomatorhinus walkeri
GTGAGACGTGCTGGGAATCTCTCTGACAGCAAATATGTGGCGGCCCATCAATCTCGTTTGGGGAGAACTTAACTAAGAGCTCAGAGCTGTTAAAATCTAATATAGCTCTGATTTAAAGGAACCCAGGGTTTTAGCTTCCGCTACACTAACAGGAAGACTATTCCATACTCTAACCACACACTGCGTAAAGAAATGCTTTCTTAGATTTGTTTTAAAATGTTCTCCCGCTAATTTCTACTTATGGCCACGAGTTCTAGTTCTAGTGTTCTTATTACTTTGGATTCTCACCTATCATGTCATTTTTTTACAAAAGAAGAAGCTTGCTGGTTTTTACCTAGGTTCCTGTTCAGTCTGTGACGTTACAATTGGATAGCAAGCTGTATTCAGCTATTCTCACAATGTCTAGAATGTTCCTCTCATCTGCACATTGTCAGAAAATATTGATGAAGTGGGCTGCCACCTCAAAAATCAGAGTGTCTTGGTCCATTGTCAGCAGTGACATAAGTCTGAAAAGAAGTTACTGAAACCCTTTTGGTATAATTTCACACTGGCCCAGTAGATCCAGTGTTTAAAAGCCATTTAGGATACAGTTTCTTATAAAATAATTCATATGGTTCATCAGTGACAACTGTCAAACTGTGATGCATGCAACACTTTGTTATTACAGACGACCTGGTAAATGGCTGCTGCTGCTGCTTATGATGATGATGATGATGATGATGACGATGCCTGTCAGACCTTAGAGCGATACTACAGAACACTACATAGATAAGATTTCAAAACAATATGGCCCAGAGCGGAGTACTGCGTTCCTTTTGCGAATGGTATTTATAAAAACGTCACGTACCGTACTTGGAAAGGGAACATGGAAAAGCGGGAAATTCCTAACGCGTTAGAAGGAAACGCAGCTCGCCTTAAAATCAAGCATTTGCCTTTTAAATTGGCTGTAGGCTACCAGCGTAATCTTTTGTGACTTTCTCTCAGATCCTACAAACGATGTAATTATGGTCGTCAGGGGACCTGTACTACCATGTAATTTTGGTTTAGAGTGCTGCATGTCGTCAGACGGCGACTTCCCACTGCAAGGCACGTGGGTTAAAAGTTCAGTTTCTTTTCCACTTCTCAGTTCCTATATATATATGACGTTCCTCGAGAATAAATTAACCTAACAACTTAATGACGATCCTCCCTGCTGTAGCCCACCAACAGCTGCGTGGAGTTTGATGTGTTAAGTTTTCGATGGGGAGGGGGTCTAAATGTCACATGCGACGACACACACATTGGGTTTCTTGTGGCAGCTGTACAAGGGGGAACTCCGGAGGGAAATCTGCGTGCCACCCCCCTCCCCCTGCAGGGCGCTCTGCTGCCGGTGCGGTGGGGGTACGTTAGTGATCCATGGACCACCTGTTAAGTGGGATTCTCTCTCCTGCCCCGCCCTATCTCACCCCTCCCTGCCCATCCCACCACAGCTATTTGTCGTATCCTTCACCTGGGCCTTCCACGAGATGTCCCCGCCCAAGTACCACCACCGAGACCCGGTGACGTCCGAGCTGCACCTGTGCGACCAGTGCCCCCCAGGGACGGCCGTCAAACGGCACTGTAGCACCGGTGTGCCCACTGTGTGCGCCCCTTGCCCGGAGAACCACTTCTCGGAGCAGTGGCACTGGGGAGAGACGTGCCAGTACTGCACCTCCGTTTGCAAAGAGCGCCAGCTGGTGGTGAGGGAGTGCAACAGCACGCACGACCGTCTCTGCGAGTGCGCGCAAGGCTACCACCTGGAAGTGGAGTTCTGCGTGAAACACACGGCGTGCGCCCCCGGCTTCGGGGTCTCGGCACCAGGTAGGAACCTTTCATGTGGCGTGTTTAGGGTCTGGCTAAACTCCTGCTGCCCCGTGCAGATTCGATCTCCGGCCGTTTAATTCCCTTCCGTACAATATAATGAAGCACCGTTTTCGTCGAAAACATGCCAGATAGAACAGGAACCAAGAAATGACGTTTACATTGTTAAAGCTGACAAAATTTCGACCCTCGTTTTTATTGAAATCATTATAAAAATGTAAGCGAAAGCTGTTTTTATTGTTGTTTTGTGTCGCTGTTTGATCTCTTAATGTCTTTCAGTGACAGTTACTTGAATCCAGCGAGTGTTCCTGAGCTTTACTGCATGATATGGGCTGCCGAGAAGCGGCAAATGGTATTAATCTGTAACTTGGCAGGAGTATCGGCGAATTTTTAATCAGCAAGAATAACACTACTGGCTTTTTTTGTGAGACACTGTTGATCGTTTCGGTTTTCTTAACTAAGTGCGGCGACCATTTGTGCCGTTAGTGAATTCCTGACTTTTGAGCTTATTTCCTCTTCTTTTGAGTCACTCCGTCATACTTCAGGGAGAGTCCAGACTGACTGCTCTCTGGTGTCAGACTCCCAGAGCACAGGCTCGAAGACATCAGAAACAAATAATTCATGATATAACTGCACCCCCCCCCCCCCCCCACTGTTATCTAATTCTACAATTGTCACGTGAGACACCCTGACTTTCTTTTACTATGTACTTTATAAATAGAGCACATAGAATTAAAAGGTTCTAATAAAAAGGTTTTTGTACAGTTTATTTGATTAGTATGATAATTGACATTTACGTCTGTTGTCTGTTTTAATACCTTGTTTAATTAATATCTTGTAGAAAAAAATCCAAAAAATATTCCTTGTATTTAAAAACATTTTTCAGACACTACCAGGAGGTGGCGGTAGAGCTCCGAGTTGTGATTATACTGGAACGTCAATGTCATAGTCCCTCACAGAAGTTTTTTTTTTTTTACTTTGTTCTAAGTCATTGTTACAGTGCAGTTCCTTTTAAAAATACCCAGTTAACTTCTCTGCCCCAGTAATGGGTTCCTCCTTAAAATAATAAAAAATATGTTATCTGAAAATAATATTGATGTAGAATTTAATGTCATTGTGCACATACAACAGGAGATGGCGCAATTATATGCAGGTACCGTTATATGCATCCGGAAATAGCCTAAATTAATGTGTACTCGTATATTTATGATAATTGTACTTTTCAAAGCTGTAATGCTTGCCGTGGAATGCATGTGTTTAGTGTTTATCCCTGATTGTGCTGCTGGTAGTATTGAATCGATACCGGCCGTTAATAAAGATAATAAAATCAATTTCAAAAGAGCTGTACCGTTTATTAATATTGCTCAACAGTTCTCCTCAATGTTTTTTTCATGTGAGTCTGCTTCAAAGAAAGCATCCTGAAAAACATTCGTTAAATGTTTGCTGTTTAAACACATATTATAATTCACTTGCCTGTGGTTGAATTTTTTAACCTATGGCTTCTGGTTATATGATCTTGACAAATAAAATGATTTTAATTTATTTTTGCAGAAAAATAGGAGGTGGTCTTGCAATCAAGATCATCTTATGTTTGGGCTAATACAGTAATTCCTTGTTTCTAAGTTGCTGTAAGTGGACCTATAGCATCTTTGCACTCAGGTGTGAGGGTGAAGTATGAGGTTCTATAAGAGTGACAGAGCTGATTTTCAAAGAAATAATTGATTATAGTACAGTAAAATGCAGTATAGTACAGTAAAGTGCAGTATAATACAGTGCAGTATAATACAGTGCAGTAGAGCAGAGAGGAGTAAAGTAGAGTAGAGTGGAATGGAATGGAATTTTTTTTTGCCACAAAATCGTTTTGGTAGATACTGTGTTTGGTATAGTTCTTGCTGTATTTCACAAGGTATCAGTGAACACTGATTTTAGGATAAATCTAAGCGTGACTAACCTGGTTAAATAAAGGATTAATTATAATTTGAAAATGTTACCACCGCCTCCTGTGAAACAAATACAGCAAATGCAGGAAATGTGACAGATAAATCTGGATATTTTGGTGTGAACAGAGGCACTGAGGCGATTGTCTGAGCACAGGTTAGGAGGTCTGATAACACCTTAATTGTCCAGACACCCGACAAAGATCAAGAAGAAGCTTTCCTTAGAACAAGAGTTTTGGCTGTAGGCCTCAGACCTGTGTACCCCCGGTCCTGTGAAGGGTTTGAGGTACTTAAGACTGAATGGTTTGAGGTACCTAAGACTGAAGGGTTTGAGTGACCTATGACTCAAGGGTTTGAGGTACCTAAGACTGAAGGGTCTCATGTACCTTAGACTGAAGGGTCTGATGTACCTAAGACTGAAGGGTTTGAGGTACCTAAGACTGAAGGGTTTGAGGTACCTAAGACTGAAGGGTTTGAGGTACCTAAGACTGAAGGGTTTGAGGTACCTAAGACTGAATGGTTTGAGGGACCTAAGACTGAAGGGTCTGAGGGACCTAAGAGTGAAGGGTTTGAGGTACTTAAGACTGAAGGGTTTGAGGGACCCGAATCAATCTTGTGCAGATAGGCAGGGTTAAAATAAATTGGTGGGAAAATAAATGAAAAACAAGAAAGTTTTACAGGAAAGTTGGAGAAATATACCAAACAAAAAGGACCCTTTCAAGAATTTGCTCGTGATTCATTTGTTTTAAGAAATGCGTGATGTTTCAGTCCCACCGACGCCAGTTCTAGAGTACCTGGGCTTCCCTGTAGTGATGAAAGTGAATTTAGCATTTTACAGTAAGTTTCTTACTCATCCGGGTGTCCCATCAATGAATGAATCCTTCATTGTGTTTTTCCCTTCAGCTGATTTCCGTTTAAGGTTTCCGTTGAAGGTTGTACTGTGGCTTAGACCACGCATTGTTCTGTGCTGCCATACCAGGACAAAATTCAGCATAACCGGAAGGACATCTTGATGGAGGTTCCGGAAAAGGCCCTGTCGCGTGGCTCCTGTGTGCTGAAAACCCAAACTGAGATGGAGAAGTGTCCTGACTGCCACCTTTTCACTTCCACAGATCACCTGCTCTTTCACATGGTCTTTCGGCCGAGAGACTCGTGCCTGTTTGTCCGGTCACTTGGCTGCTGCCGTCGTTCCGAATGTCCTAAACGGCTTCCTGTGTGACCCCCCCGCAGTGCGTTCTGTCGTTTGACATCACGTCACGTACCTGCTTGAATCTTACCACGGTGGGGCCCTTTTCAGAGCTCAGATCTGAAAATCGGGCTCCTTCCCTGCAGGGCAGTTGCACTAACTATGCCGACCGGCGTGGACCAGCCTGACTGCAGTGACTCTCCTGCCATTGTTCTTTCTTTTTTCCTGGCACAGAGCACTCATTCTCCTGCCGCCCTTGTTCTGTATTCCAGGTGCTTTTTCGAGTCACGCCATTGCTTTTAATCATCCTTCCTGTCTCTGGAAAGCCAGCAGCCCACTTCCAAAATATATTTTGATTGAATAAGCACTGATTACAAACTAATAAACACTGAGCACAAATCACTAAAACTAATTATACCCGGTACAATGTGACTCACACAGCATTATGCTGCATATCATAAACATGCGTTGAAGTGTGTCACACAACCGGGTGAGCTTTGTTATGCTGATGCTATTATCCAGAGAAATGCACCAGAAGTGTTTCATGCACAGCCAGTTCATATATAATCAGATGGTGGAATCTTTTCTTTTGGGTAATTCCCACGCTTGGCTCATAACACAGACTCTGCTTGTTTGCCCTTTCCTTGGTGTTCCAGGCACGCCAGACAGCGACACGGTCTGCCAGAGGTGCCTGCTGGGTTCCTTCTCTAGTGCCGCCTCGGCCACGGAGCCCTGCCTCCGACACAGGAACTGCAGCCGTCTGGGGCTGCGGGTGGCGCAGCCGGGGACGGCCACGCAGGACGAGACCTGCGAGTGCGACCAAGGCCCCCTGCAGTGCCGCACAGGTACACGCTGCGATCACATCACACCGCCCACGTCACACCGCCCCCGCTTCCCACAACTCCCCACGCTTGCAGCGGTCAATAAACTGAAGTAGCGACGGTCTCCCATCATGTGACAAGGTCACACATTCCCTGTGAGGTCACTCTCACATGGTACAGTACCTTGGTAGAGTTCAGGCTATACCCTTTGACCAAATAAAATCACACCGGTCGCATGTGATCATGCTGGGGAATTTTGCAAGGTATTTTGTGGCCTGTGGATGTCGTAACATATGCAAGATGATGACTCCATCTTGCGGGGGGAGACTGTCGATTGCACATAATATAACCATGTGCAGAAACTAGACTAGATATAACCTGACAGCACACAACACGCTCTAAAGGAAAACTGGAGGCTCCTGGCAGTGTTGTCTCTGAGTCTGATAGGAAACCAGTTAAACCCATGGCCATGGAACTGGGAATATCCCAGAGTCTGAGGTAACCATGCTGACCCCACTACCGGCTTATGTTGAGGAACAGCTGCTTTAGTGTGCAGACCAAATCCCGGCTCTCCTTCGGTGGGACATTTTTTCCACAGAAACGTGGAGTAAAGGAATTTCTGACCAGAGAATTGCTCGAGTCTGGTGACGTAACCAATTCTACGGTATTAGGGGCTTAGGTCAATGGAGATTTGAAGGCGCGCCTTCCTTTGTTACAAGCTGTTGTCATCCTAAAAAAATAATTAGGTAATAGATATGCAGGGATCTAAAGGTAAAGGTGTAAAACCAAAAAAAGCACCGAAACCGTAACTCTTGGTTCCATTAACTTGATACTTTTACTAGAACTTACTATACTATTTAGAACTTACTATAGGCCGACTTGAGCCGATTGGGAGGTAAGTGGATTTCCTGTAACTCACTGATTAAAGGAAATGTCTGGTGAGGCCTAGCATATTACAGGCTTTACTACAGATAACACCTAACCCTACATCTTTGAGTGATAGGAAGGAATTAAAGGCTGGTGTTTGTACCAGGCTAGACATACATTCGGCAGTGAAACTCTATGGTGGGGTTGCTACTTAAAAAGGCCCTGTCCTATTTTTGACATGACTCAGGCGTATTTTAGCTGAAATAGCTGTATTTATGAAAGTGCTTGGAGCAGAGAAAATGTTGCTTCCCTCAGGAACTTGCTTTTGCAGAATAAATACGAATCTTTCAGAATGAAAGGGAAGACCAGCTCCCTGTGTTGTTCCCCCAGACACCACGCTCTGCCAGGAAGCCATCTTTCACTTCTTGGCCTCGCAGCGGCTCTGCTCGGAGCCTCTGGACCCCCAGCTGTCAACCAAGAAGATGGAGAAGAAGGTCACCGAGCACGCGAAGGTGTCCTGCAGGCCCGGCCAACAGACCCTGAAGCTCCTCAGATTGTGGAGGGAACAAGCCAAGGACAAGGATGAGAGACTTCTCCTCCGAGGTCAGGCCCAGTGTTGTCAAAACGACATTGTGTTGCCTTGCTTTGCCATAATAATTCTGAGTGTCTACTGATGCAATTAAATACCTTAAATACCAACTCAATAATGGTTACAACAGCAAATCATAGGCCTCTTTTAGCCAATAGTGACAATGGCCCAGCACAGGCTGTCTGATCGCTCAGCACAATGACAGAAAAGTTGAACCTAATCTCATCTTACTTGGAAAAGTGGGGTTCTAATGCTTAACGCTGTGGATTCATACAATTTAAGGCTGGTTTTTACTTCACGCATTATTCATCGATTTACGGATCACTTTTGTTGACCCACTCATATTTGTCTATTGGACCTTAGCTTCTATTTATTGATTAAACAGAAGTTCTGGAGTATTTTAATGTGTTACAGTGCTCCTGCATCTTATGTGGTCAATTGGTTCCACAAACCACCGTGATTCTCCAAAACCACGTATGTTCAAGATTCTGATATAAAACTGCCTTTACTTTGCATATCCACCTATTCCCAACCGTATACTTTAAATCATGTCTGGATTGCAGAACTGTACTAATACCATGTAACTTCCATATAAAACAGTACAGTAGTGGTTTGGTGCCAATTTGAAAGTGTACGTTTTGGTTAGTTTTAAAGGTTTTCTTTTTTTGTTTTACATTTTTGTACAAGACACAGGCTGACTGTATTAACATTTAAGTATAGGAATTTACCTCTCAGAGGGTACAGCTTAATTGTTTTACTAGTTGCCATCAAAAGCGGCTAACCATGAATTTCTTTGTTGGAAATGGCCGACAGACATTAGAGGTAGAAGTGCTGTATTCTAGACACAGATCTGGTCATTTCTGTCTTAGGTTTTTTCCTAGGGCTGTTGTACTTACTGTCTATGCATATATGTGAAGGTTTTCATCATTTTAGCTGCAGTCCTCTGATTTACAGGTTTTAAAAAATTGGGCCTTGACGGTTAATCCTCCTCCCATTCCTGTGTTCCCTGCGTCGTCTTTGCTGAGAATGAATATCAAAACGAATATCAGTCACCTGTGCAGAGCTCTTTGTTAACATTGTACTGCAGTCTCCAGCGCTGGCTGAGCCTCACTCGTCTGCGATGGCTGTCACAGTAGGTCTTTATCACTTTGTGCAAAACAGTGCACAACTCCCACACAGATACTGAATTCCTCAACGATAAAGTCCGTGAGTAAACTGACGTCACCCTCAGACACGTCAAACTGCATCAAAACTAAACATTCAGAGGTACTCACCCAAAATGCATTAAAAGGCCAACAAGTCAATATAAAGCAGGAGCTACCTTGGAACCTTGTGCAAAACATCCGTCCTTGAGTATAAAATTACTAAAATTAATGCTTGTCTTTGTAGCATTTGGAAATACTGAACATATTCCCTTGCGTTCCTGTAGATCCCTGCTCTTGGAAAAGGAATTACAACCTGACCCTGCCTGTCATTTTTATAGGAGTGTAGAATAGCCTAGTGAGCATTAATTTATATGTGAACTAACCAAAGCCGTGTCCATCCAACAGGGGTGAGCCTCTGTGAGAGGAAGGTGTCCAGGTGTGCCGGCCTTAGGAACCTGTCCCTGAGTGACCTAACAGCGGTGATGGGCAGCCTGCCAGGCAGCAGGGTGCCCCGGGAGGAGATCCGCCAGATGGCCGGCTCCTGTCCGTCCCAGCAGTCCATTCTGCAGCTTTTGCTCCTCTGGAAGTCCCAGAACAGGGAGAGGGACCTGGCGCAGGCCCTGTCCCAGAGCGTTTCCAAGCTGAAGGTCAAGGACGTCGCGCCACTGGTCCTGAGAGACGTACGGAAGATCGGCCGCATTTTCAGCGCCTCGTCGCTGCACAAGATGTGCAAGAAGCTGCTGTTTGACAAAAGTCATGAGAGCAAGTGCTTCAGAGCCAAGTCTTACAATGACTGATCCCTGCGGGGAACCGAGTGTGAGGACTGAACTTTATTTATAAGTTGTATATAGTACTAGGGCTGACAGGAACCTCTGATTAATGAAATGGAAAGGATATTTGAATTGTGATTATATCAGTGTGTCTGATTTCAGAATGAAATCTGTATCCATTCTATTTGGACTATATTATTTGTATTATTATTTATACAGCTCTATTAAGTGTTGTCTGTTTAAATGAATGTATTAAAGAGTGCAATTTTTCTGTGTTTTTGTATTATTAAAATAACATCTAGCTTGTGTTTGTCAGGAAAATGGATTCCAGGCATTTCAATTGTAAGAAATGGTTGGTTTGAAGTTAATTTTTGTATAAATTAAATATTCAGGTAATGTATTAATGCATTTTTACTAAAATATTTGAGTTAAATAAATTCTATGACACATGTCACTGGGTTATGCATTTAAGTTGGTTTTTGTCTCAGAAAGTTATAAAAAAAAGGTGTTTTGATGGGGGCATGGGGGGGGCATAAATCATACGGATTATTGGCATTAGCCAATAATATGTTCTGAATCAGTGAGAGACAGGGGAGCCCACTGTGGGGCCCAATCAGCTTTCAACTGGGGCCAACGCTCATGTGGACTGGGTTTGTGGACAGTTTCACTTGATTGGACACGATTAATTGAAGAGACTTTATAAGGACCCACAGTTCATTGTGCATGAGGAACAACCAAATTATGGATTTGGATAAACTGTAGTCCCTTGAGCTAGGACTATAGAAATCCATAAATCTGGAAAAGGGTATGAAAAATTTGGCACGGCCTTGAAGGTTCCCAGAACCATGGTTTACGTATGTGTGTCATTGTTAACAGGAAGACATTTGACGTGGCCGAGATTAACCTTTATTCTCCAGTTGCACAAGTACATTGGAATGCTTCTCTTTGTCTACCCTTTGGCTTGCTCCCTGTGCGACACGCATACAGGTGAGTGCAACCCTAAGCTTAATCCCGGTGCAGGGTCAGCCAGCATACAGCAGCTCTGGATCAGGAGGTTAAGGGCCTTACTCAAGGGCCCACGGACATGTGACTGTTCTGTTGAGTTTGGGGCTTAAACCAGTGACATTCCGATCACTGACACAGAGGCTTCGCCTGCTGAGTCACTCACTGCCCCCAGCTTGTTGCCTGAGCTTGTTCTCTAGCCAAATTGGGTATTTGGGCAGGAACAGCCACTTTCACATAACTTCAGTGTTTCTGGACAAACTTGGTGAGACGACATCGGTGCGGCAATCCATCAGTCGGGTCTTTTTGGTAGAGTGGATAGGGGCAATCAGAATCATCATAAGCATAATATGGCCATAAAGACCTCCGTGTACGGTCGGAACCGGGCAACGTTAAAATCTTATCTAGCCTTGATTTAAAGGAATCCAAGGATTCTGCTTGCACTACGTTATCAGGAAGACTATTCCA
>JAODUD010000134.1:7945080-7960780 GCA_026784285.1 Stomatorhinus walkeri
CCTGGAGGATGGGCTCCCCCTTTGAGTCTGGTTAGGGTTTGGGCTTCCTCTGCTGCCCCCTGGAGGATGGGCTCCCCATTTAAGTGTGGTCCCTCCCAAGGTTTCTTCCTTCTAGGGAGTTTTTCCTTGGGATGGATTTGTCATTTCTGGGTGTGAATTTTAACAGTACAGAAACTTTACCGATTTGTCTTTTATGCATACATGTTCCGAAATTATACCTATCACTAAGGAAATTTTACTTGAAAAATTATGAAAAATTACATCTTTTGGTCATAAGCTACTTTGACGGGTCAAAAATCAGTAGGCTATTAGAGGATATTTTAACTAGGCCTATTCTTCAATAATGTCAATAATCAAAGTAATCGAATTTGCTATTTTCGCTTTGGATTTTGGCTTTCTGCCTAACAGTACGGGAACGCCCATCGCCTGTATAAAGGTTCGCCCTGGACCATCCCTCGTCATTAGCAATGGAGCAACTAAGCATCTTTCATATAGCGGTAAGTAGAAACCAAATATTGCCGTTTATATTAGGCATAACGCAAAGCTAGTGGAGTAGGGAGTAACAGAATAGAAGAATTAACAGTTTTTACTGTTGTAGATGCGTTTGATTTCGCTTTGCTCAAAAATGTAACCAAAACGTGCAGAACGTAAAGATAACAAGAGATGAACTGCAAGAAGACACGAGACAGCCATAAACACAAAACGGTCTTCCAACGACGGTAATGGGATCATAATTAAAGTCCTTGCCGTTTTATGTGTTTTCTTTGCAGTCTCTGCTGGGTCTGATGTTACTTAGTCTCTCTGCCGATATGACAAAGGAAACCCCGACCTACGATCACGAAGATCATGTCACCGGCCGCAAACTTACCTGTAACCGCTGTCCTCCGGGATATCATATGGTGTCCCACTGCACCGCGCGACGCCAGACCGAGTGCGCCGCTTGCCCTGCCGGTCATTTCACGCAGTACTGGAATTACTTACCCAAATGCCTGTATTGCAGTAATTTCTGCAGTGATAACCAAATAGTCGAAGAAGAGTGTTCTCCTACGCATAACAGGGTCTGCGCGTGCAAAGAGGGGTATTACTGGCACGCGGAGTTCTGTATCAAGTATGCAGAATGTCCGCCAGGGTATGGAGTGAAACGTCACGGTAAATCATCTCTCAGACTCATCTAATTCATTCTTATTCTCATTATGAAGCTTCCACAAGTCAGGCCGATGATGTAATATTTTCAAACATTTGTGCATTTTGTTCACTTCTCATGTCATGTGACAATTTGAAGCATCATTGATTTTGTTGGTTTATTAAAATCGCGTAATAACCTGTTGATAGGGACAGCTGTCAGGAATACCCAGTGTGAGCAGTGTCCGGCCGGCTCCTTCTCTGCCGGGTCATCCTCCCGGGACCCTTGCAGGAAACACACCAACTGCACGGCTCTGGGACAGCATCTGGTGCTTAAAGGCACCACCGAGAGTGACAATCTCTGCCTTTTTTGCCGGGATGCCGAAAATGATGCAATAGGTGCATATCGAAGTGTCATGATTTTTTCGCTTCTGATATAAAATTATGAAATGAAAATTCGCCTAAAATTATTTTGAATCTGGTACTGATTTCAAATTGTTTAAACAAATCTAACGGATGCGTCTTCCTCTGCAGATTACTTACTCAGAGAGTTTCTCCCGAATTTGCTTGGCGATCGGAAGAGACTGAGGAGAGCAGTATCACTGTTGCCGGAGTACTGGAGACACACGCCACCGCAGGGGGGCGTAAGCGACAGCGGCCGATTCCCCGCTATTATCGGAATAGAAAACGGACAGCCGCTGGAGACGCCATCTAGGACTCTGAGAAAAACTGAGCGCCAGCGCCTGTACCGCAAACTGCTCGCAGCTATGGAGGCACTTTCAATACTGCAATACATGTGTTTTAATGACGTAACTTTAGATTGAACATTGAGGTGGGGGGGGGGATGTGGGTCTGAGTCCCGCCTCTGCGCCGGTTGATGGCTGGTCACATGTTCTTCCCGTGTTGTGTGACTTTCCTTTGGATACTCTGGCTTCCTTCTGCGGTCCAAATGGAGGCCCCATACATTAAAGATACTGGGCCCCACGATAGTGTCCCACACCACACTCGGCCCCCAACCCAAACCAGTTGTTCAGAGCCCCCCTTACGATGCCCCTGGTCATGTGACATTGATTTGACAGAATTGCTGCCTCTGATATACACCAACTGTTAAAAGATGAACT
Organism: Stomatorhinus walkeri; assembly: GCA_026784285.1. Classification (NCBI taxonomy): domain Eukaryota; kingdom Metazoa; phylum Chordata; class Actinopteri; order Osteoglossiformes; family Mormyridae; genus Stomatorhinus; species Stomatorhinus walkeri. Next base: position 7,947,324 of record JAODUD010000134.1, read on the forward strand.
TAGTACACGTTTCCATTAAATGCATATGATTTAAGACATAAAAGAGAGAATGTTATAATAAATGCTTGTATTTTTATATGGAAAATGTAACACTGGGTCAGTAATTAATCAATAGAGTATCCATTCTATAACATAAAGTTATGTTCTAATGATGTCTTTTGGGTGCTGCTGATGTCCAATAAACCTCAACTTTCAAACTTTAACCAATGTCTGTTTACAAGTAGAATAAATTTGCATGTATTACTTTCTGAATTCTCTATACTAGATAAGCAGTTGGAAGATGGATGGATGTATGTAAATGTGAGTGGTGCTGAATGAAAATATTCTCTGCAGCAATGGAAGTTCCCAGTTTGCAGGAAACCGGATTGGATCATATGGATAGAATGGATTTCCGTTCCACAGGCTACATGCAGAAATGTGACGTGCTCATGCATATTCAGAACTGAACAAAACAGGCCTGCGAAGATATGGCTGTTTTCAGGGGAAAACCTGTGTGACTGAATTCTGCGCCTGGTCTGTGCTCATGTCAGGGATAAAGGAGTTTAGATTTCAACAACGCCGGAAACCTCCTATTTACTGTGCTGACAGTCAGAAGGGCTTGTACATCTAGAAACTGATTGTTTATGATGTTTATAGAACACTTCCCCCCTCATTCCATTTCTGCCTGGCCTTTACTCCCCTTCAATCACCCTTTCGCAATGTCCCTTTGTACATATTTCTCTCTAAGATGATTTTGATGCAGTGCAACGGCTGAGAGGTTACTGAGCAGCCTTGAAACACAAGGGTTATGGGTTTGAAACTTGCCGCAGGTTGTGTGTTTAATGTTGGATGTTTCTGGTGATTTCCACCAACTGCTCTGTCACCTCCTGCAGCCAAAACATGTAGTCTATGTAAATTTCCCATAAGTTGCTATGGTGCATTTACACCATAATGCATTACAGTTGCACAGCTCCCCCCCAGGTCAATTAGAGACAGAATGACTGGTTAAATACTCTACACTGGGTGGATAACCTTAAATTCACTGCAAACATAACTAGACACCAGCATTCCTGATTACACCCCACATATGTGTGCAGACCATTTCTAACTCTTCCGTATTTAATTAATATTACCATTAATTCTGCCAATCGCTAATGCGAGGCACAGGAGCTCGGGTGGGGGTGTGAACCTGTCATGCACTGGCATCCTATCCAGGGTAGCCCCCCTGCTTGAGCCCCCTGTTCCTGGGATGGGCTCCTGACTTGGTTTGACCCTGTACTGGGTAAGCATTTGAATGAAGCAGTTAAACACCGTGAAAATGGCGTCGCTATAGAGAGTGTGGAGCCTCTGATGGCTCCAGTGCTTTTAGTAGCATCGTTTTTACTATGCAGTTTGGCTATAAGACATATGAAACCTTAGGCATCTATTAATATTTATACCGGTCCCTTGTCGGACCATAAATATTCTTACAGCCCTGTTTTGACTGCTCAGGCTGCCCGGATCAATGGTATCTTTGTCAAGCTCTCTCAGCACAAATGACGCACATGCAGCGGGGACCAGGAACTGGGTTGGTCACATCCGGCTTTTCTCATGTAGCCAAAGGCTGGTGGACGGATCGTTCTGTAGCTGGACAGAGACCAGCAGGAGGACGCGTCAGTGTTGGGATTTCTCTGCACCAGTGATGCGTGACCTGGCCTCTTAGATGTAAAAGAGGAAGAAACAGCTGTTTCTCCTTGATCTCCTCTAATGTCCTCCACACCACTGTCCCTGAGCAAACATTATCTTTAGGTGGAATCTGCCAGGATTAATACTGCGAGACTGAACCGCTCAGTCAGATTTCCCAGAAGATCATCCTGCCCACGGTCCAGGTTTTCCACCTCCATGATGCGGAAAGTGCTCCTCTGACCTTTGCTGATTAACCAGTGATGTTCCTGGATAAAGGTAATGACTCTGAAAATGTTGAATGTTTCCTGGTTGTGGATGCAGATGGTGGGGTGATAACAACTGATACTTTTTTGATCCTCATGGGGAAATTCTCTGCATCTCTCCCCCCAATTTGCTCTCTGTTGGTGAGAGCAAGCTGTCTATGAAGGGCAGCCACCTGTTGGGGCACCCAGGGAGCTGGGGGTTAAGGGCTCAAGGACCCACAGACAGGCTGAGGCTGAACTGGTGACTTTCTGATCAGAGGCTCAGAGGTTTAGCCCGCTGAGCCGCACGCTGCCCCCACAGGACCCTGGCGAGTTTGGTCTCTGTGTCTCTGATGGGGAGGTGGCTGTTTGAAGCCCCGTCCTCACTGGAATAATCACATCTCCTTTGAGCCCCGAAAAAGGCCTTTAACCCCCCAAATTACCCCCATGGTGCCATATAAACAGCATGAACTTGTGCTTGGGCCCCAAGCTCTGCTTTCACCTGAACATGTGTGTACATTTCTCAGGGGAGAGCCAGGTGTGATGTCTGAAAGCTGATGAATCTCTAGGTGCCGACACTCATGCCTTTGGCAAATAAAGTATCATTTCATTTCAAAAGCAGGGAGATGGATGTTGGAGGGGCCTCTCTCACTTTTATTTCTGAAAAGGACAATTGAATCTACTCTCTTCTCAGAGAAGGAAAATTTACCATAATCTCCTATGGACTGACGACTAATACAGGGGGAGTTATGTAATGTATGCTACAGGACGTCACAGACCTATGATTTGCATGTAGCGTCACAAAATTTGAATGTACTTACGTGCATTCAAATCTAAATGAATGTGGGTAGATGAAGAAAAATTATATATGTATTTAAAAATATCCGACAGGCCTCAAAGAGTTCCCAAACTTACTTGCTTTGCTAGAAATCGTTTGCATTTCTCATTTGAAGCACAATCTTTGGTGGTTTATTTGTTTGTGTGGTTTCGTTCTATGATTGTGACGCTGGTCAGTACCTGGGGGAGATAGTGAATTAGTCATATTTATTGGGGATTTCTGACACCGGTCAGAACGAGAGACTTTCAGCAAATCGCTGTCAAAAACACAGAACACAGAACCATCAGCGGTTGATCCCCCTTTTAAAGAACAGATTACTGCTTCTGGAACATATTTGTTTCTAAATTAGATTCATAGAAATTAATCTATTTATAACTTTTCCAGAAGAAAGCAGTTGTCCAAACGGGGCCCCCAGGTACTTGGAGGTCGTGAGATTGAGAAATATTTGGGTGCCGCTGTCCTGCGCAAACTCTCACTCTCTGCCAATGGTGCTGTCTTGTGCAAGCTTTCCTGGGAAGCAGCTTTCAGTACAGAGCTGATATGAAACTGTTCCACAGGATTCTGACGTCAGGCGGCTGTGAAATGGGTAGGCGTTAGGGGGTGGGCGGGGGACTTGTGAATGCGCGTTACCCTCAGACCCATCTGTTTCCGAGCTGGGAATCCCTTACTGGGATGCCCTTCTGAAACAGTGCATGTCTGTTAATCCTCCATTTTTAACACCATCTCAGACCACACACATATCTATGCGTCTAAAATAACAGTCACATTACCTGTTGGTGGAATTTTCTCGTTCATTTATAACAGCATGTTAAGCCAACAGCTATTAAACTGTGATCAACAGGTGAGTCTCGGACATCTTATACACATCATTCAGAGTTATCTCTAAAATGTCTAAAAGAGCTACTTCCTTTTTCTGATATTCTTAAGTAAACTGGACCACAGACATACTGGACCACAGACATTGTATTCCTGGAATGCTTCATTCAGGAACTCATATCTGTTTTGTCAAAAACATTAGGAAAGACAATATAATAGAGAAAACAATGAGATCTGCCAGATCTATGAAGAACAGGGATCTATTTCATGCTAAATTGCTCAAGATAAGGATCCATTTAGTCTAGTTTTGCTTTTTGCCATAGTAACTGTTTTAATGTGTAGTAACACGATACCTTCATCTCCATATGTCAACAGTAAGTCTGCAAACTGACTCAGGAGTATGTTTGGAGAAATAGTATGTTTCTTAAACAATGCACCACTATCAGGTATGTTATCAGGGTATAAACCTAACAAAGACAAAACAGGAATCAGACAGTTGCAACTCATATCGTTGTTCAGGGGAGTTGGTAGAGATGAATGGTTGGGGGGCTGTCTTTACCTGGGGTGGTGGTTATGGAGAACTTAAATATGATACTAAAAACTATTAATCACTTAAGCCAATAAATACACGTTTACTTGGGGGTGGGGGTTAAAAACACCCTAAAATACACCTAAAGACGCCCCTATTGTCGTTCTTCCCCCTTCATGTAACACAGCTGAACAAGAACGAAATCACAAGCGAAACAGTAAAAACGTTATTGTACTTTCCCAATTAAGGTCGATAAAGCGCTCAGTATTCCCGCGTATTTTCATTATCGCAGTCACCATTCTGGAAACGGAAACTGCCATATCTGCTGTTAGTCACTCATTTCTTTAGTCATTTTTATCATCGACAGTCTCTGATATTTATATCTTGCTTCAGACTTCTTTTCTTAAAGCGCGCGCTGTAATAATAACCTGCACCCGCCTGCATCATTGGAAATAGGACCTGTGTGCATATTACAGGTACGGGGGGTGACTGATAACCAAAGTCGCACACTGGAGATATTTAACCTATTCGGCGGTACGGTTACCTGCCCTGTGCTGCCCTGGACATGCTCCGGTAGACGGGCGGACCGGTAGGCAGGGCAGCCCCCCGCTGCAAATCTCACGTGTATGCGAAACATAGGTTAGGGTCAAGGCGCTGACGTCATGCTTATGAAATGGACTCATGACACGACACTCTTATATCTCTCGTTTTAATGTATACAATCTCATTTGGGTGCCACACTTAAAACAGTTTTTAAAATATATTAATTTGCAATGTTTTGTAGCCAAGCTCTTGTCGAGGGGAGTATTTAACGAAATGTTTGTGTAACTACTGCAGTGCATGATGGGTACGACATTTGGAGGCTACTTAAATTTCCTCATCTGCAACTTGTGTAGGCAGACCGTAGGTGTGAATTTAGAGGGGGGTGGGCATGGTCCATGTTTGCCCCAGGACCCATTGTATTGTTTGCCACTGCTGCAGTAACTCTGTATTGGACATTCTGTTGGAGGTCGAATGTACGGATGGATGGACAATGATGAATTACGTGTGATTTCACACATTTAAACATTTAAATATTTAAAGAGCAAGCTGAAGAACAGCCTAGCCCAGTTTTACCCTAAGTGAACAAATACCAGCCGTGTTTTGCATGTCAGGGTGATGTAGGAATTACGGCCCACACTAGCAGCCAACAGACAGCGTGATGGCAGAGCCAAGACTGAGTCTAGTGCAAAATAATAGTCATCGCAATATTTAACACCACTTCTATAAACACAGACTAATTAATAATAATTCTAATGTGCTTGAGCTGTAAATGCCACATACGATAGTTAATACCCATCATTAAACCACGTCAGAATTATCAGATGTTTTTTATGCAAAAGACATAAGAGCGTAAGAACACATACAGTCAGTGTGCTAAGTGTGTCCTGGTAAATAATTAAGGGCGCCAGATAATTAACATGAAACAAATTTAACTTTTACATGTATAATTTGTTGCAAGAAATTTGCTTGATTTACCAGCAGGTGTCGCTGGCCATCCTGTTCCCTCCTCTGTGTTAGTCCCTAATATATTCTCCTTTGTCCCCACATGTCTGCACAGCACAGTGGGATAAGCGTGTGGGTTATGGTCAAGGGTTCGAGGCTGGCCAAATGCCACCCTTATATATTAGTTTGTATTTACTGGTTTTTCTGTTTCCCCAGTGTTTATTACTTTCTATTTGTTGTTGAATATGAAAGTGAAACAAATATTTTATTGGAGGCACGCAACACAGATATAAGCACAATTTAATTTTTCCTTTATTCTGAGAATTCTGTTAGCAGTATTAAAAATGTGTATATAATAGTATATTTGCGAACAGGGAAGGAAACTCTGTTTTGGCATTTCATTTTAACTACAGTGTTTTAATGAAAATGTTCATGACATCTTACGTGTGGCTTCAATGTAAGATTAAATATTTAGTCAACTTTATATAATATATACAGATATATAAATTATTTCTCTCTCTTATGCCTAAAAATATTCAGATATGGGTTTTGGTCCATATCGCCCAGCCCTAGTGAAATGCTCAAAGCTAGCAATAGATTCTAATAGACATCAAACTTTACAGTCTCTTTCAGAATGTACCTTATGACGTATCGTCAGAGGCTGGTGAAATTTGGACGAGGTTTTGCATTTCTTTTAAAACTGAGCTTCTGGTCACACTGTTATTTGGTGGACTCTGCTGCCACCTAGTGGTTGATAAGCTGGCTTGTTGGATGTGCCTGGGAACTCCGCTCTTAGAGATGATGGGGCACCACTGGTGACATAATGAATGAGTCTGATGAGTTTCCTGAAGAAGAACTCAGAAACACTCTAACAGATTGTGTAGACAGTCTGGAAGGAGGAGCCACACACTCAGGACAGAGCAAGTAGCTGTAAACGGACAAGGCACATCCATAAACTGCTACAACACCTTCACAGCACGGCACCATAATAAGATGGGGCCTGTAACCCACACCATATAGACAGAGGGGTGCAGAGGGCATCCCCTACCTATAAAAGCACGCAAGAGGGCGAATGGGGAGATGGGGGCGATTTATCAAAACTCAGACACCATCTAACCCGAGGCCAAAGCAGACAGAGGAGGTGTAAGATCTGCCATCTGTAAATGAGTGAAAAGGTGACACTTGGTGCTCACAGTGTAGCACACCTACATACATGTTAACAAAATACATGCATTCCATGGCAAATATTACAGTTACAACATTCACAATGAACCTAAATACAGCACCACAAAGACCGCTCCGCTGAGTCTCCTTCTCCCAGTCCAGGGGAGGCCACCTTGCCTAAGCCTACCATGCCCGGCCTGGAGGAGGCTGCTCAGCCTGAAGTCCCATCCGCTCCTCCGGCTCCTGAAGTCCTGTCTGTAGCACCACAGACGATCGACTCCCAACAAGCTCCATGGCTCATTATCAGTCCTGACCTTGCTTTTCCAGTTCCCCGTCACTGGTCCGCCTTCTCTGTGGCTGGTCACCCCTGTTTTTCTGGACACGGAGTCTCCCCCCGCCCCACGTTCCCCAGTTCTGGCATGTTTTAAGACCTAGTGGGCGACAGAGGACGGGACATGGACTGTTCTCCGTGTCCCAAAGGAAATGTTGGAGTCATAAGCACCGCCCATAACGCTCGTACCCTCGTCTCTCCAGCTCTGCCCCTTTCCCTGGTCTACCAGCAGTCACCCGGTGGGCCAGACCTGCAAGTCCCTCTGTCCCCGAGTCCTCAGCTGCTCTCCCTGCTTGCTTGGATCCCGAATCATATCGACCAACAAGCACCCTAGTGCCTGACGCTTCCCGAACATCACCTGGGTCCTCAAGGCTCCAGGGGCGTCTGGCCATCCCATAATCCCATAATCATACTGGCACACTTACCTTCATTGGTGATGTAGCTGCTGTCGGCAGTCGCACAATGATTTCTTAGGTGTATAGAAACATCTTATCTGCTCAAGTTCCAGTAAAGGTTTCTAAGCTCATTGGACAACATTTCACCCTGTAGCAACATAATGATCCCAAATATACTGATCCCAACCTGGGAGTATTTCAGAACTAAAAAATGGAAAATTCTTGAATGGCCTAGCTAGTCACCTGATTCAAATCCAACTGAGCATGCGGCCCATATGCCAAAGTGAATCGCAGACTTCAAGAAGTCAGTGCATGCAAGGGATATGCAACAACGTACTAAACATGACTGCTTTAATATACCTACTATTGCTATGTCCCACACTTTATGGTGTCCTGCAATGAGGGGGGCTCTGTATAAAAAGTGATGTAATTTTTACATGGTGAAGTTGAAATGTATGCAGATGACTTCATATTAAAGTCTGAAAGATGCACTTTAATCACGTGCAAATTGTTTGATATGAAATTTTAAACTGTGGAGTGGAGAGATAAATCAAAAGAATGTGTCTTTGTATGGGTCACAGTAACAGGACAGAACTGAAGTTATGGCTGTACTTTTGATACCAGATGGATAAATATTCTTGTTTGTATGTGTGTCACTGTTTGTAAGTGTCTCACGAATGTGAGGGAAATGTTTGTGCATGAAGGCTGTAAATCCTCATGCGCATGTATTTTCGTCTCTGTACTAACAGGCGCAACATAAACGCACTCAGACCCGGGATGGCTGATTGTCAAGGGGTAATTTATTAATAAGGAACATAAACAGCGGAGAGTATGAAGGCAAAGGACAATGAAACGAGGAAGCGGAGCTGAAGCTGGTGTAGTGGCTGCCTCAGGATGGATTCAGGATGGTTATCATATATGCTGATTTAGTCTAATTGTGCGTGTTATATTCAGTTGTAGTAGTAGTAGTGTGTTCAGTTTCGTTACATTTGAGTCAGAGAGAAAAACTGTTATTTTGCAACTTTGTCCAGTTACCTAATCCAATAATTTACTTTTGTCTAGCATGCATCACATTTCAGAGTTAATTGGATTATACAGGTTAGAAAGCAGAGATATACCATGGAGAACCAGCAAGATGTCACACTGTGATACAGTAAAATGATTCCTCCAGGTGAGCTATTCCAGTGTGCGCAGCCACAGTGAGGCGTCTGAATAATGATCCTCATACCATGGTCTGTTTGTACCAACCGCAAACCCTGGACAGAGGGGTTCAGTGAATGGGGAGGTGACCCTGTGCAGGAGGGTCAGTCCATCAGAGGAGACACTGTAGAAGGACAGAGTACCAGCTTCCCAGTCCAGATACACTCCTACTCTGGGGGTCATGAAGGTATCTATGGCTAAGTCAGTCTGTTTATTATTGTGCTGGACAAAGTATTGGAATGGTAAATCATGACAGGACAGAATCCATGACTTGTCATTGTGTCCAAGCCCACAGTCATCACTCTCTCCTTTCCTCCCAATCTCTTTATAAGTCACTCCTATCCGGGGAGAAGCTCCATCCCACTCAACCTCCCAGTAACAGCGACCAGTTAGACTCTCTCTGCACAGAACTTGTTTCCAGCGGTCAAACCTCTCTGGATGATCAGGATATGGCTGCTCCTCTTCGACCCATTGCACCTTCCTGTTCCCTTCTAACAGAGACAGGCGTCTGTATGCTGTGTTGGGGTCTAGGGTCAGGTGGCTGGAGTCTGTAGGCAAGAGGAAAAGCGATTAATCCCATCAGGCAGACCAGCATCTCTGCCATTTACTCACTGTCACACCTCACACACTAACACAGAACTCGCTCCAATACACACATTTTATTCCTGATATTCTCCTGTAGCCCCCGCTGTATGTGACATACGCCACGCCGACAGACTTGCTTGGCAACAAAGAAAAAGAAAATAAGATCCTTCTTTCCCAGTTAATTTTTTTTACAATAAAACATATTAAACATATGTTCAATTTCAAACCAAAAAAAAACACATACATCCAATTTTTAAAAAGATGACAAATAGACTCAACGCTGAACTTACAAAAACATCGTTCATCAACATCGACTTTCAATCTCTGTAAAACCTGGTTTGATGGATATATTAAATGGAGAATTTATTGGAAGTCTAGTGAAAATCTACTGTTATAATTCCAAAGCTTGCTAGAGATTTGCAGCAGCTGGCGCGGTTGAACACGTCATCCATCCTCTATTTTTTATACCATATGATCTACACACACTACCTTTGCGATCGACCAGTAGATGCATCGGATCGTTTGCCGTTGAATCGAAACATTGATACAAATTGATGCATTGTTACACCCCTAGTAAGAACGATACGTGCTTTCATGTCATAGTCTCCAAAAGTCTCCAGTAACACCAGAAAAGGTCGCTAGATTTGTTGCTAGTCGCTTTTTTGAAAACTAGTTGCTAGAGGGGTCTGAAAAACTCTGGTCGAAGGTGGCTTCATTTATGTAATATCACATGACCGAGGACATCAGATTCGCCCTGAAATATCGGAAGTTTTTACAGAAGCGAGACAAAACCTTTAGGCCTCGTGGGGTTCTACTTTGGCGGAATCCATGCATCATTCATTCATTCTTTATCAATGGAGCCCCGGAAGGGACAGGGTGGGGAAAAAATTGACGGTTGGAAAAAAAGGAAAACGTCCTTTTGCGAGATCTTCCAAAATATTCCATTACCATTAATAACTGCGCAGTATCCGTTTATAGTACAAAAGATAGATTTTATTTATGGAAAAATAAGTATAAACCTAAATGTGAAGTGTGTTTTAGGCATTAAACTGTAGGGAACAATGCACACCTTGTAGCTTTTATACAGAAAGTACATATACAATACAGTGAAACTGCTATAACAACATTAGTTGGGACATTAGTGTGGCATTTAGGGCTAAGCATTAATCATATGTGTCTTTCCTTCAGTTACTGGATACAGTTTACTTATCTCGATTTGAGTCCAAAGTTAAACTTTTGATCAGCAATTAAAATACCACAAGTGTCACCTACCATTAGAAAGCTTGATTAATATAAACTAGTCTTTAGAATGACTATCAGCCCACTGGAGCTCATCAACAATGATCAAGACAAGGAACCCATGAGAAAATCAAGATCATCTGGTCATTTTCCGGGGCTCAATTCTGAGACCACTTTCAGTGGTGGAGGAGGTACTCCAACAATATACTTAAGTAAACGTGGAAATAAACAGGCAAAAATCTACTCCAGTAAGAGTTGAATTACGCCATTGGCCTTTCTACTTAAGTAAAAGTAAGTACTTGCTTGTAAATATACTAAAGTACTACAAGAACTTGTAGACTTTTATGTAACTGTATAACATTGCATTGTGTCTACTGTATGTATATTTTGCTAAATACAAAGGTTCAGACATGACAGTTTTGTATATTCCAATCTAAACATTTAAAAATGCTAGCTTATAGTAAGACTTTCAGAAATATCATATTCCACTGTGTTAACTGAAATTAGGTTTACATAATTAAATGCCTACAATTATTAGTGCTGACAGGCACATCTAAGTCGAGCACAAGCTCTCAGCCACACAGGTCAGCAATAGTTGTAGCTCTAATATATGTGTGGAGGGCTGTGCGGTATGAAAATATATATCATGACGCTCTACTCCCTGTTTCAAGCCGCTGGGTATTATATGATAAAGTTCAAAACCTCTGTATTATCCATCCCATGACTATGTTTCCCTGTCATCATCCGATTAAACAAACAGCAATGTGATTGTAAAATGCAACACATCGCTTAGTAGAGATGTAGTAGAGTAAAAAGTATTATTTCTGTAAGATGTAGTAGAATAAAAGTCAAAAGTGTCCATGGCTAAATCTACTTAAGTATTATGAAAAATATACTTAAGTACAGCAATGATGTAATTGTACTTTGTTACTTTCCACCACTGGACACTGTAATACATCAAAATTTCGTATCACCATATGAAAGAAAATTTTTTGCATTTTGTTATTACTACTTCTGATGTGCGAGCTCATGTTCATTAGTTTGCAAACTGATTTCTTCAGTACACTGTTCACTGAAAATATGAGTGTATTCAATGAATGGAGTATTCGTTTTCAATAATAAAGAAAATGCTAACAAACTTACATTTCTGGAACCCTGGTCTGATCCTGCACTCTCCACTGTGGTCCACACTATAGGAGAAGCAGAATGACATAATACTATATATCTGTTTATTTGATCGTTGCATCCTTCTCATATGTGGGTCTGTAACAGAGACCTTCAAACACTCTGTACTCACTTCAGCTTCTCCAGTTTATAGCTGGGATCCTCCAGTACAGCAGAGAGCAGCTTCACTCCTGAGTCTCCTGGGTGACACTGATTGTAGCTCAGATCCAGCTCTCTCAGGTGTGAGGAGTTTGACCTCAGAGCTGAAGCCAGGGATGAACAGCCTTCTTCTGTGACTCTACAGCCTGACAGCCTGCAGAGAGACAGAAAAAGGCTTTCCAATAAATAAGATCACCTCACCATTACAACCATCCAATTTACAGTTTGGAATACCCAGTAATACTTACATCAGTATCTCCAGTTTACAGTGTGAATCCCCCAGTCCAGCAGAGAGCAGCTTCACTCCTGAATCCTGCAGGTCATTGTCACTCAGGTCCAGCTCTCTCAGGGGTGAGGAGTTTGATCTGAGAGCTGAAGCCAACGACTCACAGCATTTCTCTGTGAGTTCACACCGGTCCAACCTAAAGAAAATTAAACACAACCACTTTTTTACACTGGTGCACTGTATATTAAGTGCAAATGAGGAGGACAGGGGCCATGATGGAACAGATTTTTGTAAAACATTGAATTTACTAAGACGAATTTAAAAAATCATCCTGGTTTTGATTGGTGTGTGTGTGTGTGTGTCTCAGTGACAAAAAAAGTTGTAACATGCAGAAGTAATGGTGCGATTTGGAGGTAATGTGGTACACGTGCAGACCAGTAAATGATTCTAATGATTCTATTGCTAGGAGCTGGCATGTCTAGTCACCAGACACAGAGGACGCCTCATAGACGCATTAGACAGCATCACCAGCGCTTGATGGAGTTCGCTAGGGTCACATTGTGGGTTTACGTGAGGCCGGGTGGTCATATTGTGCAACTGCCCGGCATGTGGGGCATGCAGATGTCACAGTCAGCCCATGTTGGAACCAATAGGCACGTGAGGGCACCCATATACGTTGTGACGGTTCCAGTCGTCCAAAACAGACCACACCATGAGAGGATCGTCGTATTGTGCGGCATGCATTACAGAACCCCATGACATCTGTGCCTGCCATTCGGACACAGGTATTGGACTCTCTGCAACACCCTGTCATCCCTGTGGCTCGACGACTGGCATTAGCTGGACTATGGGTATTGAAATCATTGCGAAACACACATGACCTCTCATCACATGCAGATTCATTTCATTTCCACCACTCCGTCTTCACTTGTCACTGAATGTGTATACATAATGTTTCATTGCAATATTACCCTTACAAAATTTAACCATGGATTTACTATGATTAAATAACCATGCTTTACAATGGTTTGCTGTTTTTCATGGTTTTTGGGGTAACTATGGAAACCATGACTATGGTTTCATCATGGTTTCACTATAGTTAAACCCTAGTATAATCTTGGTCATAAACCATGGTCTTTGTTTTACCATGGTCTTTCCAAACCATGGTTTTACAAACCATGGTAGTACTATGGGTAGTACCAAAGTACCATGAGGTACCGTAGTATAAATATAGGTTACAGCATAAAAACCATAGGAAACCATAATGAATTTTCATAAGGGTACCATCAGTTTTAAAAAAATAAATAATCCTGTTAACTCGGCTAACCAACACAAACCTGTTGCATGTGTTAATAATGGACGACTGTTTCCTGTTTCACTGCTTAATCGTTTTTAACCTGGATCAAGGGCTGATAAGTGTAGGGATATAAGACAGCAGTA